>JAUNZO010000321.1:0-13970 GCA_031894775.1 Chloris gayana | reverse complement strand
CTATAAATGACATGGTTAGTGGTCCTGTTGACGGTCCTTACGGTCCTTTTTTACCGTCAACTTTATGCACCTTTTTGAAATCATATCCACCACCAAGAGTAGACATAGGGCTTTTATCTAACCATTTCCACAAGTCTTGGTGAATTCGTGAGTGCAGGTGCAATCCATATGAAAACGGGGACAAGTATGCATAAAACATGGGCTTCGCACTTGCCTAACTTTCCCCGACATAAAAGACAACTCTCTCGGCCCAAAATCCGGAGAAACGAGGCTCCAAATCTATCCCTAGCAACTGGACCAAGGAGGGAAGCAACACGGAGAGCCACCACGAAGAAGACCGGACCCAGTGGGGCCCGGCCCGGTTCGGCCAACCTGGGATTTGGGTTCGGCCGAACCGTGGTGGTGGCCCCACCGGCCCATCTTTCTGCGGCGGTTCACTACCGACGTCCGGAGGTCGGTTCCACCTGCATTAAATGCCACCGACGTCGGGAACCGCCTCCAAGTTGCCGACCTTCCAAGACTATAAATAAAGGGGCACCCCTACCTCTCGAAGTATCCAATTGAAGAGATCACAACACATTGACACCAAGAGGAATCCATCTAGCATTAGACTAGTCTCTAGGCTATAGAGGATTAGAGGGGGAGTTTAGTAGAGGAGAGGGTTGTCCTCTCTTTGTGAGGATTTAGCCCAATCTTGTACTTCGAGGATACTTGCTTATAATAGAAGTTCGTTCGTCGTTCGTTCATCGTTCTTCGTTCGTTCTTCGTTCGTTCATCGTGCATCTCATATTAAGTAAGTATCAAGGTTCACCTCAATAGAATTATCTTCTTTGTTCCTCATGCCTTATGATTGTACTAGTATGATGATCATGTGCTTTCTATGTGGTTATTGTCTAGTCATGATAGGTTGCTTCATGCTTCACATGCCTTCATTCATTCGTGTATGTCCTTACACTCGTTTCATGCATGATGAGGTGAGACATGCTTTGGCCAATGACTTGATGATCCGTAGGGTTAGAGTCATGTGTGACATGGCCCATAACTCGTCAATCCGTAGGGTTAGAGTTAGGCATGTCTCACCCATTTACTTGATGATCCGTAGGGTCGGAGTCTTGCATGTTCCGAGCACTTGATCTGATTCGGCCGGTCAAGATTAAGTGTACTCTTTCGGGAGTTCAGTTTAGCAATGTGAGCATGGTGCTTAGATTGATAAACTGCTTTGGGTGTTTGGTTGTCCGCTCGAACAGGATAAGATCCGACGGTGAGGACTTAATTGCTTCATCGCCACGTGATCGTAGGACCGGCATAGGGATCTAATTGCCCTTGTGTCACGTGTCCTGGATAAAGGGTAACGGTAGGTGGTGACAGCCCTGCCGTGCCTAGTCCTCTTGTTCTATAGTAGATAGCCTTGATTGCCTGGTAGAAGGAATGCCCGTAGGTGGTAACAGCCCTGCTGGTTATCCCCTTGTTCCAGGATGACATAGAGCTTAGACTTGTATGTGTTGCATGAGCAGGAATATTAGAAGTACATAAGGACCCATCTCGGCTTTCTCCTTAACCCCGCTTAGCCTAGGCTTAGTTCTAGTGTTAGATTGGATTGCTCTGGTGGTGTTGTCACTACTACCCACTATCATTATTATCCTTACCCCTATTTAGGCTTTGGTACCTTATTAGTCATATGATTATGAACATTGCTATCTCGTAAACCACCGCCTTCCCTGTGGAAAATACGATACCCTTGAATACTCACGGGTGAAATGCTACAACGGTATTCTCCGTGCGTTGCGGATTTATCGTGACCGTAAGAAATACCAACAGGTCCTCATACATATCATAGGGTGTTTAGTACTTAAACTTATCCTCTCCATACAATATGTAGGCTTTTATATGTAGGGATCTAGTTTTGGATCTAGACCTAGTTTGAGATCTATGTTTTATTCATAAATCTTTTTTTAACGAGTAATTTATGTAGAGATTTTGCTATTAACTTTTAAATCACACGTAACTATAGTATGTAATATTCTTGTGTAACTACTTTTGCTTTTTAGCATATAATTCTATTTTGACTTAGTTTTTAATTATTATTCATTTCTTTATTTACGATACGTCCGTAGAAAGATGGAAGATCGATCTTGGATGTACACCGGTGGGGGTGGTGATGCTGTTGTATATTTCCAAAAGGTCACGGGTTTCGTTGAAGAAGCGAAGCGACACGCAAGAAGAAGGGGTACACAATATATCTATTGTCCTTGTACCCGTTGCAAGAACATGTTTATGTTTGAGACACCCGAGACTATTCGTGAGCACTTGTTGGAGAAAGGATTTATCAAGGACTACTATATCTGGATAAAACACGGTGAAATAGGAGCTCATGCACAAGGTGACCACGTTGAAGAGGTGATAAGAGAAAGAGCCGACCACGACGAGCGTAGGGTGAGGGGTGAAAGTAGCACGAGAATATGCAACGACATCGGGTCCCACGGATGGTCCGGAACTTGTGAATGAAAGTGAGGACTTTGACGGCGGTCTCGATGTGGAAGAATTGTTGATGCACATTAACAACGAGAACCTGGTCCAAAAGAAAAGGCGAGCTTTAGATAACTTGGATGCATTAGAGAAGGCGTCAAAGGAGTTTACGTACGAGGAATCCATGGGGTGTCAAAAGGATTGCACGATCTTACGAGCGAGTGTTAGAGCTTGTCACACTTAAGGCTAAGAATGGGTGGTCGGACACAAGCTTCAACCAACTTTTGGAGCTGTTAGCCAAAATTTTACCAAAACCAAACTCTTTGCCCACCAACACATACAATGCAAAGAAAGTGTTGGCACCGTTGACCCTAGGCGTACGGAAAATACACGCTTGTCCAAACCACTGCATATTGTACCGTAAAGAGCATGCCAATAAGACTAGATGTCTAACGTGCAACGCTCGTCGATACAAAACTAATGATGGAACCGATGATACGGACATCATGGATAAGTCCGAAGTAGAAAGAAAGCTGGCCGGAAGAGGAAGAAAACCAATACCGATCGTGTTCCACATGATGTGCGGGAAGATGTGGTTGATGAAAGAAAAGTGCCAGCCCTTGTGATGTGGTACCTTCCGATAATCGATCGCTTGAAGCGTCTTTTTGCCAACGGTAGAGACGCTAAACTCATGACATGGCACGATGATGTTGACGGGCGCAAGAAGGATGGGATGATTCGTCACCTCGCTGACGCTCGACAGTGGAAGAACTTCGACATTAACCATCCTGATTTTGCGTCGGAAAAGAGGAATCTAAGAATGGCCTTAAGTACGGATGGAATGAATCCTTTCGGAGAGATGACAAACCCGCACGATACTTGGCCGGTGATTTGTTGCTTCTACAATATTCCTTCATGAATGTAGTAGGTGTGGGCCACGAGAGCAGCAGGGTATCGATCATGAATGGTGGGTAAAAAACTTCTACGAATTCATGAAGAATAATCCTCAAGCTGTCATCCAACCTATCGTGGTACCGGAATTTCAACTCAACATTGACAACCCAAGTCCATATGCTCGACCTCCAAGCGAGTCATGGCTCTGCGCTCGATGCCACCAGGTACCCTGTGGATGACATCACGGAGAATACACCTTGTGAGCTGCACATGACGCTCGGCAAGAGAGGGAAGACCGTCAAGGTAGCGAGAGGGCATTGCGATCCCTGGACGTACATTTAACGATGTACCAATTCCGCAGGAGTGTGCTAGAGTCCAAGTTATCAAGGTTCGGGACAACTATCTTGCTTGCGACCTTGATTATCCACAGGAGGATGATGGTATTGAGACACTCGAGGATGCGATTAATCATATCATCCTTTGGCTTCGACGCGAGATCGTCGTTCTTCTAGCGCATTCTTCGCCCGCACCTACGCCTCCTCCTACTCAAGAAGCACCGGTTGACCCCGAGATTTCTTTTGAGCCACTACCTTCACCTCCGCCTTCTCCGACGCATGAGGACCGGATCCCTCCGGAACATGGCTTCTCCACGCCGCCTCGTCCGGATGTTGGGAATGAGGCAGCTCTCCTTCGAACAACATCGACTCCGGCTCCGGCGACACCACGTGACAAAGGGGCTAGGGCGATTCGTAGCTCCTCCACCCCGCCTAATAACACCGAACCTTTGATCGAGCCTGTTCCACCTCCGCCTCCGAGGAAGGAGTTATCTAGCGCGGAAATAAGTAAGTACACTTTTATAGTACTTATGAATTCACGACTATGTATACGATTATCGATTAACGACTTGGCATGCAGTCGCAACATACGATTATCGATTAACGACTATGTACGAGTTGTCCGTACGGAGGGCGGAAAAAGCCAAAAAGAAGGGGGAAAGGTTTTGAACCTGTTTTTTTGAAGGATATTGTCCTAGGAGGTAAATCCATACCGTTCCATGTATTTTTTTTGTTTAACCATAGTTTTAGTCTCTTTTTTTATGGTTACTTTTTCTAAGGTTTGGATCTATTTTTTTACCTATAAATGACATGGTTAGTGGTCCTGTTGACGGTCCTTACGGTCCTTTTTTACCGTCAACTTTATGCACCTTTTGAAATCATATCCACCACCAAGAGTAGACATAGGGCTTTTATCTAACCATTTCCACAAGTCTTGGTGAATTCGTGAGTGCGGGTGCAATCCATATGAAAACGGGGACAAGTATGCATAAAACATGGGCTTCGCACTTGCCTAACTTTCCCCGACATAAAAGACAACTCTCTCAGCCCAAAATCCGGAGAAACGAGGCTCCAAATCTATCCCTAGCAAGCTGGACCAAGGAGGGAAGCAACACGGAGAGCCACCACGAAGAAGACCGGACCCGGTGGGGCCCGGCCCGGTTCGGCCAACCTGGGATTTGGGTTCGGCCGAACCGTGGTGGTGGCCCCAGCGGCCCATCTTTCTGCGGCGGTTCACTACCGACGTACGGAGGTCGGTTCCACCTGCATTAAATGCCACCGACGTCGGGAACCGCCTCCAAGTTGCCGACCTTCCAAGACTATAAATAAAGGGGCACCCCTACCTCTCTCGAAGTATCCAATTGAAGAGATCACAACACATTGACACCAAGAGGAATCCATCTAGCATTAGACTAGTCTCTAGGCTATAGAGGATTAGAGGGGGAGTTTAGTAGAGGAGAGGGTTGTCCTCTCTTTGTGAGGATTTAGCCCAATCTTGTACTTCGAGGATACTTGCTTATAATAGAAGTTCGTTCGTCGTTCGTTCATCGTTCTTCGTTCGTTCTTCGTTCGTTCATCGTGCATCTCATATTAAGTAAGTATCAAGGTTCACCTCAATAGAATTATCTTCTTTGTTCCTCATGCCTTATGATTGTACTAGTATGATGATCATGTGCTTTCTATGTGGTTATTGTCTAGTCATGATAGGTTGCTTCATGCTTCACATGCCTTCATTCATTCGTGTATGTCCTTACACTCGTTTCATGCATGATGAGGTGAGACATGCTTTGGCCAATGACTTGATGATCCGTAGGGTTAGAGTCATGTGTGACATGGCCCATAACTCGTCAATCCGTAGGGTTAGAGTTAGGCATGTCTCACCCATTTACTTGATGATCCGTAGGGTCGAGTCTTGCATGTTCCGGCACTTGATCGATTCGGCCGGTCAAGATTAAGTGTACTCTTTCGGGAGTTCGGTTTAGCAATGTGAGCATGGTGCTTAGATTGATAAACTGCTTTGGAGTGTTTGGTTGTCCGCTCGAACGGGATAAGATCGACGGTGAGGACTTAATTGCTTCATCGCCACGTGATCGTAGGAGTCGGCATAGGGATCTAATTGCCCTTGTGTCACGTGTCCTGGATGAAGGGTAACGGTAGGTGGTGACAGCCCTGCCGTGCCTAGTCCTCTTGTTCTATAGTAGATAGCCTTGATTGCCTGGTAGAAGGAATGCCCGTAGGTGGTAACAGCCCTGCTGGTTATCCCCTTGTTCCGAGGATGACATAGAGCTTAGACTTGTATGTGTTGCATGAGCAGGAATATTAGAAGTACATAAGGACCCATCTCGGCTTTCTCCTTAACCCCGCTTAGCCTAGGCTTAGTTCTAGTGTTAGATTGGATTGCTCTGGTGGTGTTGTCACTACTACCCACTATCATTATTATCCTTACCCCTATTTAGGCTTTGGTACCTTATTAGTCATATGATTATGAACATTGCTATCTCGTAAACCACCGCCTTCCCTGTGGAAAATACGATACCCTTGAATACTCACGGGTGAAATGCTACAACGGTATTCTCCGTGCGCTTGCGGATTTATCGTGACCGTAAGAAATACCAACAAGCATTTACGGCGCCGTTGCTGAGGAAGGCACTGGTTGAAGAGTCACTAGCATTGTTTATAATTATATTTCTTTTAACTACCACTTGTCTAGATAGGTCTACCTTTGCTTTGTTTTCTCTTTATGTGAAAACGGGGTAGTATACTACTGGCGTTGACTTATCGAGGCAATACACGAGAAAATCAAGTAACCTTGAGGCGATCGGAACCGCGAGTCATCCATCCTCAAGAATACTCTCGACGGGCAAGCCGGCTACATCCGCACCATCAAGCTCAATACCTATGGGTGGATTGCTTTCCCACGAACACTCCGTTGCCAATGTTAACCGTGTGGCAATTGGGCCACACGTCAACACTGGAAACGGAAACTTCAAGCCTACAGCCAGCCAAATCACCATGGTGCAGGCCAATCCATTCCATGGAGTGGCCAAGGAGGACGCAAAAGTTCATCTTCATAAATTCCTAAAAGCATGCAAAACCTTGTCCATCGAGGGAGTCAACCGGGATGTCATCCGACTCCGTCTGTTCCCCTATTCTCTTGCGGGGAAGTAAGACAATGGTTCTTTGCCAACCCAAGTATTTCGACTACTTGGGATGCTTGCTCGAAGCATTCCTCGATGAATACTCTCCAAGAGGCAAAACCTATGCCCTTCACGCACAAATTCCAGATTATTGGAGAGCACGGGAAGAATCCATTCCTGAAGCATGGGAGAAACTTCAAGATTATTTGACAAAATACCCTGCTCATGGAATGGACGATTGGACAATATTGATCGATTTTTACCACGGGTTGACACAACGATGCCGTGACTATCTTGATTCTCGTGTCAAAGGGGGCATCTTCTCACTTACCGCCGCAGAAGCAACAAAATTAGTTGAGAAGGTAGCTATCGGTGAAGGGTGGAGACCACGCTCTCAACAAAAGAGAAGCCTTCCAACATCACCCTAGAAGGGAAGCAAAGAGGAAGAAGGCTTCGTACAAGCGCTTTGAAAAGACAATTACAGCCCCAACACGAGAAGTTGTACGCATCCTCATCTCCGAGGATCAAGCACCAAGTCGCCACGGTAAATGTAATGGAGAGAAGTCTTGCTCATTGGACTTAAAACGATGATGCCCTTGCCAAAGGTAAATTGGTAGTTATCTCATATTTGATTTCCAATTCCACATGCATATTTCCTCAATCGCATTCATGCATCTCATTTGCATATTTAATTCTCCCTCGACATGCATTTCCATCGTTTGCATGTTTGAATCTTTCCAACTTTTGTTTGGGATTTTTCAAACCACAATACGATTACAGGTATTGGAAAATGAGTTTGAGGCAACTTTTTATGGAAAATGTTTTGAGTAAAATTTTGGAGGAATTTTGGCGTAACTCCCTCACGGATTTTTCATATAGCCATCATAGGGTTGTCAACAAAATTGGACTTCAGTTCATTATATTTGTTTCCAAAGTGCTTGGTGCCTTCACTTTCATTCCACTCAAGCATTCTTTCCCCCAAAATTCTTACTCTTGCATTTCCTGGGAATTTTCATTATTTGCCCCAAGTTCAAGAAAAAGATTTTCTCTTCTCTTTTTGGTTTTCTTAGTTGCATAATCGGGGTCCTGCAATCCTCCAACTCTTCTTTTCACGAAAAAAAAATATATATAAAAAAAAAAAATCTCAAGGAAAAATAATTTTTGAGACAAACCCTTTTAGGCTTTCCGTCTCGAATTTAAGAAAAAAATTTTCCTTTTCTTCTCTTCTCGTTTTTGTTCAATAAATTGAGTTGCGATAAAAAGACATCCTTGCAAAGGCAACCCACGGGAAATCCATTTGGTTTTCACTAACATAACCCGTGCTCGAGTTCGCTTTTGTGTTCTTGCTCTTAAGTGCAGCCAGGAAAAAAGGCGAATAATCAAGCTCATCGGCACGTTGAAGAAGGTGACAAGTTCAAACACAAGTCACCCCAGACGTGACACGCACTCGTCCCCCTCCATTGAGCTCATGCCTAAAGTGAGAAGGTTGGCATGAAGAGCCTCATGAAGATCCCATGGAGGAGGACTATGATGAAAACAACACGTCGAGACTCCTCTTCGACACCAACCTTGTCTCGGTGTGCAAAAAGAAGGTACAAGCACTGCAACTCCAATTCGAAATCCCTGCACAACGAAGGTATGCCACATTCTTTGCTAATAATTGGAAGCCCAAGGGTGATATGGTTTTTATTCGTGTGGATGAGTATGACTCCCACCTACCTACCACATGATTTCCCATGCATCCTTGTAGTAGTTAGGCAATGGTACTACCCTCCGAGTTCTTTCTTAGGGAGTATCACCCTTCATGCACACATCCTTGCTTTCTACTAGGCTTTCATAAGCATTGCTTGTCGGACTTTGAGCCTACAACTCTTGACCTTCACAAGCATGCTCTTTGGCAATGGATCATATCCCTTCTTGTGCTTGATGCATTGTTGGCTTGTCATGACTTGTGTTCCTCATAAGCAATCTTAGACATTTTTTGTATGAGGAATGAGCTTCGAATCCTCTTGCCTTGGTTAACAAATATCAAAATCTCCCCTATGCAATGCATGAATGGTTAGAACTTTCCAAGCAATTAGGACTTCTTGAGTGCACCTCGTTGTTCTATCATATCACCCCTCGACTTTGGACCTACACTGCTTCATGTTTCCATATCACTAAGACCCAAGTTGTTTTTACCAACGAGGATTATCTTGTCCATGGTCGCACTCAAACTTGGTCCACGGGACTTGCTTGTGCCTTTCTTCCTCGAGCTGTACAAATGGGGTCCGGTCATCTAACCGGGACCTTGTTTGTATGTGCTCAGAAAGCTAACCATGCCTCTCCAAGTTGGAGGAAATTGCTTGCGGGAATAGTGTTTTTGGCGGGATTCTCGGGTGCGAGAGAACAAGTGTGGGGGAGATCTCTCAAGCCTCCATCACGCACATGTTCGAGATCTCCCCACCAAAACGCTGCACCAACATCAAGGCTACACTGCACAAAGCCTTCCACAATCACATTGGGTTCAACCCCAAATCAAGGGCCATGAGCAAAAGAACAAGTGTGGGGGAGGTTCCCTCCCCCCACAAAGGTAACTTGTATCGCAACTTGTATCCTTTTCCTTCCACCTTGAAAATATCAAAATAGAATAATTTAAAAAAAAAAAAAAAAAAAAAACTCTAGGTGCTTCTTCTCTTTCAAACTCATAAGGCACCTAGAGTTTAAATCAATAAATCTAGGCTCCCCGGTCTTTAACCCCGGTAGAGTCCTCTTTGTCTTCGCTTTGTTTTTGTTGTTTGTTTTGAATAAATAAAGCAGGTTCAAGAACAAGTGTGGGGGAAGATCTCTTGAGTTCTTCATCACGTACACATTCAAGATCTCCCCCACCAACACGATGCACAACCCGCACTGATCAATCCATAAGAAAGTGGAGCCCCGAGACAAGGAAACAAATTTGGGTCGAACCTTTGTTTCGATCAAACATCCCATGGTCCACTTGGCCTCCACTTCACCTAAAGCGACGGTTTGCACAACCTCTCTAACTCCATCCCCCTCAATTCATGAGTTAAAACAACCTTTTGAGCCAATCACTAAAAATTTAACTCAAGAATAAAATGAACGTTGTTGTTCCCTCGGTATACATGCTTCTAGTTGGTTGGCCTCGCATACTCTTTATTCCTCGCTTCGCACACCTGTTGCTTGTGAACACCAATATCATAGGAACCCATGTTTATCTAAGTTGTTGGTGAATGTGATATGGTTGAGAGATGAATCGTGCTTCTTCGCATAGAGTGCTTGGGTATTTAATTTGCCAAAAGTCTATAACTCTACGCTCCTCGATGATCTTATATTCCCACCGAGCCATATGTTGATCACATTGCAAAACTTACACACATATGCTGCTTGTCATTGCATTGAACTTTATCAAAATTGTGTGACCCTAGTGAGAAACTTGTCATACTCTCTTGATCAAGATCACGTACACTCCACCTCACATGCTAAACTTCTACACTGGAAGTTAAGCAATACCACCATCATACATCCACCAAAATAAGTACTCCACAAAAGCATTGTTACCTTTTTCTCTCTCTCTCTCAAGCTATCATAGGAGACATGGCTATGCAAAAGAAAGAATAATCCCTGCTCATACAAAAGTAGAGCATGATGAAAAAAAAAAAAAAAAAAAAAAAGAGAAAAGAAAGAAAGGAAAAGAAAGAAAGAATCATAGCCATGTCCCCCTCGAACATTCAAAAAGAGAAAGAGAGAATGAACACAAAAAGGAGTACAATTTCCACCACCACACCACCCTCATACACACTTGCACATCTTGATCACGGTTGTATGACTTGCATTCTCCATGGATCCACTCTTTTGGTTCAGCAAAATATGTGATACAAGTATGCCTCTCTTTCATTCCCTACCAAGCTCCACATAAAGCCTTTTGTAGAAGTAGGATGAAAAGAGGAAAATCATGCCTTGGTGAGGAACCATAAACATTGAGCGCTTTGAGAGTGATCATTTGAGGAGTATGAGCTATGTTTTTACTTTGAAAATCTATCACAAACCCGAGTTACTCAGCGAGAGGGAGTTATGATGACTTGAATCATGACCGTTCCATTCCTCAACCGCCCAAGATTACATGGTAGACACATCAAAGTTCACGGGTGCAGGTATGGCTTGGAATAATTTGTATGCTAGCATCATACCATGAGAAGTATGCTCCCGCTTATGCTCACTAGCTTTACTCGAGGACGAGCAAAGAACTAAGTGTGGGGGTCTTGTTGACGGTCCTTACGGTCCTTTTTTTACCGTCAACTTTATGCACCTTTTTGAAATCATATCCACCACCAAGAGTAGACATAGGGCTTTTATCTAACCATTTCCACAAGTCTTGGTGAATTCGTGAGTGCAGGTGCAATCCATATGAAAACGGGGACAAGTATGCATAAAACATGGGCTTCGCACTTGCCTAACTTTCCCGACATAAAAGACAACTCTCTCAGCCCAAAATCCGGAGAAACGAGGCTCCAAATCTATCCCTAGCAACCTGGACCAAGGAGGGAAGCAACACGGAGAGCCACCACGAAGAAGACCGGACCCAGTGGGGCCCGGCCCGGTTCGGCCAACCCGGGATTTGGGTTCGGCCGAACCGTGGTGGTGGCCCCACCGGCCCATCTTTCTGCGGCGGTTCACTACCGACGTCCGGAGGTCGGTTCCACCTGCATTAAATGCCACCGACGTCGGGAACCGCCTCCAAGTTGCCGACCTTCCAAGACTATAAATAAAGGGGCACCCCTACCTCTCCGAAGTATCCAATTGAAGAGATCACAACACATTGACACCAAGAGGAATCCATCTAGCATTAGACTAGTCTCTAGGCTATAGAGGATTAGAGGGGGAGTTTAGTAGAGGAGAGGGTTGTCCTCTCTTTGTGAGGATTTAGCCCAATCTTGTACTTCGAGGATACTTGCTTATAATAGAAGTTCGTTCGTCGTTCGTTCATCGTTCTTCGTTCGTTCTTCGTTCGTTCATCGTGCATCTCATATTAAGTAAGTATCAAGGTTCACCTCAATAGAATTATCTTCTTTGTTCCTCATGCCTTATGATTGTACTAGTATGATGATCATGTGCTTTCTATGTGGTTATTGTCTAGTCATGATAGGTTGCTTCATGCTTCACATGCCTTCATTCATTCGTGTATGTCCTTACACTCGTTTCATGCATGATGAGGTGAGACATGCTTTGGCCAATGACTTGATGATCCGTAGGGTTAGAGTCATGTGTGACATGGCCCATAACTCGTCAATCCGTAGGGTTAGAGTTAGGCATGTCTCACCCATTTACTTGATGATCCGTAGGGTCGAGTCTTGCATGTTCCGAGCACTTGATCTGATTCGGCCGGTCAAGATTAAGTGTACTCTTTCGGGAGTTCAGTTTAGCAATGTGAGCATGGTGCTTAGATTGATAAACCGCTTTGGGTGTTTGGTTGTCCGCTCGAACGGGATAAGATCCGACGGTGAGGACTTAATTGCTTCAACGCCACGTGATCGTAGGACCGGCATAGGGATCTAATTGCCCTTGTGTCACGTGTCCTGGATGAAGGGTAACGGTAGGTGGTGACAGCCCTGCCGTGCCTAGTCCTCTTGTTCTATAGTAGATAGCCTTGATTGCCTGGTAGAAGGAATGCCCGTAGGTGGTAACAGCCCTGCTGGTTATCCCCTTGTTCCAGGATGACATAGAGCTTAGACTTGTATGTGTTGCATGAGCAGGAATATTAGAAGTACATAAGGACCCATCTCGGCTTTCTCCTTAACCCCGCTTAGCCTAGGCTTAGTTCTAGTGTTAGATTGGATTGCTCTGGTGGTGTTGTCACTACTACCCACTATCATTATTATCCTTACCCCTATTTAGGCTTTGGTACCTTATTAGTCATATGATTATGAACATTGCTATCTCGTAAACCACCGCCTTCCCTGTGGAAAATACGATACCCTTGAATACTCACGGGTGAAATGCTACAACGGTATTCTCCGTGCGTTGCGGATTTATCGTGACCGTAAGAAATACCAACAGGTCCTCATACATATCATAGGGTGTTTAGTACTTAAACTTATCCTCTCCATACAATATGTAGGCTTTTATATGTAGGGATCTAGTTTTGGATCTAGACCTAGTTTGAGATCTATGTTTTATTCATAAATCTTTTTTTAACAGTAATTTATGTAGAGATTTTGCTATTAACTTTTAAATCACACGTAACTATAGTATGTAATATTCTTGTGTAACTACTTTTGCTTTTTAGCATATAATTCTATTTTGACTTAGTTTTTAATTATTATTCATTTCTTTATTTACGATACGTCCGTAGAAAGATGGAAGATCGATCTTGGATGTACACCGGTGGGGGTGGTGATGCTGTTGTATATTTCCAAAAGGTCACGGGTTTCGTTGAAGAAGCGAAGCGACACGCAAGAAGAAGGGGTACACAATATATCTATTGTCCTTGTACCCGTTGCAAGAACATGTTTATGTTTGAGACACCCGAGACTATTCGTGAGCACTTGTTGGAGAAAGGATTTATCAAGGACTACTATATCTGGATAAAACACGGTGAAATAGGAGCTCATGCACAAGGTGACCACGTTGAAGAGGTGATAAGAGAAAGAGCTGACCACGACGAGCGTAGGGTGAGGGGTGAAAGTAGCACAGAATATGCAACGACATCAGGTCCCACGGATGGTCCGGAACTTGTGAATGAAAGTGAGGACTTTGACGGCGGTCTCGATGTGGAAGAATTGTTGATGCACATTAACAACGAGAACCTGGTCCAAAAGAAAAGGCGAGCTTTAGATAACTTGGATGCATTAGAGAAGGCGTCAAAGGAGTTTCCGTACGAGGAATCCATGGGGTGTCAAAAGGATTGCACGATCTTACGAGCAGTGTTAGAGCTTGTCACACTTAAGGCTAAGAATGGGTGGTCGGACACAAGCTTCAACCAACTTTTGGAGCTGTTAGCCAAAATTTTACCAAAACCAAACTCTTTGCCCACCAACACATACAATGCAAAGAAAGTGTTGGCACCGTTGACCCTAGGCGTACGTAAAATACACGCTTGTCCAAACCACCGCATATTGTACCGTAAAGAGCATGCCAATAA
>JAUNZO010000320.1:0-96190 GCA_031894775.1 Chloris gayana | reverse complement strand
AGATCCATATAAAAGAGAAAAGGGAGACTGTCCCGTAGCACGACTCACATTTGTGCACCCCATTTTCCAGCGTATGGTTTTAAGCGGTCAAAAATTTTGGGCTTAAGACCGGTTAAGATCGTACCTTTTGCACGCTCTACTTGCCCATTACTCTACGGATGTGAAACTGAAGCGTAGTGTATCTTGATTTCTAGGCTTTCAGCATAATCCTTGAAGAATTCCGAGGTGAATTGCGGTCCATTATCCGTAATTATACGTTGCGGTCTCCGAATTGGAGGAATAAGCATGATAAAAGTATAATGGATGTGTTGACTACTTTTTTTAAAAAATATATTGGCTTTCCCTCTAATCATCAAGCCATGTGGCAGCCGACGAGTGATCATCATTAGAGGATAAGTTTTACTTTGCATCCAGATCGTCAACCCAATTTTGACTTGTGCATCTGCTCCCTCGTGATATTAGTGTATGGAGGATCAATACTTCGTTAGGACCTCTAGGGGCTAGGGGAACCGTTACCAAATCTCCCTTCGAGTCATGTGCCTTATGCCTTCTACCTCCACCCAGCGAGAGATGAGGGATATGGCTGTGGTATTGAGGAAAGGTTTTTTGGGATATTGTCAAGGTGCTATTTTGCCATTACTTTTGGCCGAGGATGGTGAATAGCTACCCTCCGCCTTCTCGGTCGCTTTACTTGAGACTTGACCTTCTCCATAGAATTGGGTGCTTATACCATTTGCTTCATTATTGGAAATTCAATGTTAACGGACTGCTTCGTTGGTGTCCATCTTGATTTTGATCGTCTCTTCACTTTAGTGGACCTCTTTTGAATTTGGAGGGTAACATCCACCTTTAGTGACTAATAATCCTCGCAGGCTTATTTATTTATTGGACCCTTGTTTTGACCTCAATAGGGTGGCATGTGGCTTCACACTAAACTAGACTTTTATCAAGCTAGGTAGCCCTTTCATGCTCTTTTCCTATAGTTTTCCCTTGAGGTTTTGACATCTCCCTTGCATTAGGCATAAATAGAAGGCCTAACAAACCCACAACTTCCAGGGCCAACTTGGATCAGAATTCAACTAGCCCCTTTCATCCACTCGTCGGTGCAGCTCACGTGCATTGTGTTGAGATTGCTTCTACACAAGTTGAATTAGTTGGGACATTCCCTGTCCGGGGTCATATCCTCTAGTGACAACCAAACCGACAACTACCTTGATAACATCGTAAGAAAGCCTTTTCAATGTCGGACAACTGAGTCCATGCTTTTTTTATAATCTTTTTTTTAAAGAATAGGGAACAAAAGGGAAAAAATGAGGGGACGAGGAAAGAGGGAGAAGTTTTGATGACACAAGGTCAAGCAAAATACTTCTTTAGGTATCTCCCATTAATAGGTGGCATGGGATGAAAACCCCGTTGATCAACGAGCTGATAGGCACCTCCGTCATACACTTGTTCAAAAACAAACGGTCCCTCCCATTTTGGCTCGAATTTCCCTTTTGTCTTGTGTGTGACGACAATGGGGCATCGAAGAACAAGAACGAGTTCGCCTTTACGGAACACTCGTTGCTTAACAACTTTATCATAAGCTCTCACCATGTTTTGACGATATAGCTCCATATTTTGAACAGCCTTAAGGCGGCCTTCTTCCATAGCGTCAAGTTCTTGGAATCGGAGTTGAATTTGCTCATCTTTTGTAATTTCCTTATGAACGGCAACCCGTAAAGAGGGTAGCTGCACTTTAAGGGGCAAGACTGCTTCACTCCCATAAACAAGAGAGTAAGGGGTTGCTTGCGTAGGGGTACGAACACTAATGCGATATGCCCATAACGCTTCGAATAACCGATCATGCCAATCTCTTTTATTCTTTGCGACTGTCTTTTTAAGTATTTTGCCAAGCGTCTTATTGAATGCTTCGGCTAGTCCATTTGCTTGTGGATAGTAGCCAGTGTGATATGTGTAAGTGCCCGATCTTTCGGTGAGTGTAGATAATTTCGATTGGTGGACGTTGACCCTCACGATCCGACTACGACGAGCAAGCCCGAAGCGCCAATGCAATCGCTGAACCAACTTCCGATGGTTATTGAACCTGCGGTTAAACAAATTCAACCTGATCACGAGGATCAATTCTTGCAAGCAATCGAAGAACAAGCAAGAATAAGAGGCGAGCAATCTGATGTATTGCACGAAGGTGGAGTTCTGAATTCAACGTCGAAGGACGGAATGTATAGCTAGGCTAATACTAAAACAAAACTCAAAAGACTAAGCCGACGGCTTTGGGAGTATATGAGGGGGTGGAGGACGACCTGGACGTGGTGAGGGTCGTCCCCAAACCCTAGGACGCGGCCCCTATTGGGCCCCACTTGTTACACGGCCCGTTGGACCAAAACTGGACAGAAAAAGGTCTCTGTATTAAATCGATGATTCCCGTTGACTCGGACATGATATGAAGGTGAGGCTGGATCCGTTGGAAAGCAGACTTCATAAGCTTTCCAAAAAGTATTTGCACGCCCTATTTGGATTCCGGAAGAAGTCGTGGCGTCCAAAACAATCTGGTCATCCTGGGCCTTCATTCTTTAACAGCAAAACGGTCTTCAATTCTCTAGCCCGGGCCCTCGTTATCGGACCTTGATATGTTGCACTTGGATGGGCTGCAGCGTCGTTCGTCGTCGTCGTATGTATGTCGTTGATGTCCTCATCATCCTCCCCTTCTTGAAGTGAAGTCGTCCTCGACGGCAACTCATCATCCTCGCCCAAGTATGGTTTCAAATCTGCAACATTAAAACTAGTGGAAACACCAAACTCCATGGGCAAGTCAAGAACATAAGCATTATCGTTAATCTTGGTTAGCACTTTAAAAGGACCAGCAGCACGAGGCATCAATTTAGAACGACGCAACTTAGGAAATCTATCTTTACGCAAGTGCAACCAAACCAAATCACCAGGTTCAAAAGAAACATGTTTTCGACCTTTACTACCAGCAACTTGGTATTTCTTATTAGCAACAGCAATGTTTTGTTGTGTTTCTTCATGCAATTGTTTCATGTGATCAATATGAGCAAGAGCATCAACATGTGGGTCATCTTCAGCATCAATAGCAAACAAATCAATGGGTGCCCTAGGAACATAGCCATAAACAACCTGAAAAGGACACATCTTGGTGGCAGAATGTGTGGCACGATTATAAGCAAATTCAACATGAGATAAACAATCTTCCCAACGTCTCAAATTTTTATCAAGAACAGCTCGAAGCATAGCGAGACAAAGTTCTATTTACTACCTCAGTTTGCCCATCAGTTTGAGGATGACAAGTAGTACTAAACAGCAGCTTAGTTCCTAGTTTATTCCAAAGAGAACGCCAAAAATGACTAAGAAACTTAGCATCACGATCAGAGACAATTGTTTTAGGAATTCCATGCAATCTAACAATCTCTCTAAAGAACAATTCAGCAATATTGGAGGCATCATCAGTTTTATGACATGGTATAAAGTGAGCCATTTTAGAGAAGCGATCAACAACCACAAAAATACTATCCCTCCCCTTCTTAGTTCTAGGCAATCCCAAAACAAAATCCATCGAAATATCATGCCAAGGAGAAGAGGGAACTGGCAAAGGCATATACAAACCATGATTACCCAAACGAGACTTTGCTTTCCGACATGTAGTACAGCGTGCAACAAGGCGCTCAACATCACGGCGCATCCGTGGCCAAAAGAAATGGTCAGCCAACACCTCATGTGTCTTGAAAACGCCAAAATGACCCATAAGACCACCTCCATGCGCCTCCTGCAACAACAAAAGACGAACCGAACCAGCTGGAATACACAGCTTGTTAGCACGAAACAGGAACCCATCCTGCATATGAAATTTGCCCCAAGGTTTGCCATCCTTACAATGCACCATAATATCATGAAAATCAGCATCATTCACATATTGATCTTTCAAAGCTTGCAAACCAAAGATTTTAAAGTCTAGTTGGGACAGACATCGTATAACGACGAGACAAAGCATCAGCAATCACATTTTCCTTCCCGTTTTTATGTTTAATGATGTACGGAAACGATTCAATGAATTCAACCCACTTAGCATGACGACGGTTCAGATTAGTTTGTGTTCTAATATGTTTCAAAGCCTCATGATCAGAATGAATAATAAACTCGCGAGGCCATAAATAATGCTGCCATGTTTGCAAAGTTCTCACTAAAGCATAAAGTTCTTTATCATAAGTGGAATATTTAAGAGCAGCACCACTTAACTTCTCACTAAAATAAGCAATGGGTTTATGATCTTGCAACAAAACAGCACCCAAACCAATTCCACTAGCATCACATTCCAATTCAAACACTTTATCAAAATTAGGCAATTGCAAGAGAGGAGCATGAGTTAACCGTTCCTTTAAAGTGTTGAAAGCGTCTTCTTGTGGTGCGCCCCACTCAAATGGCGCACCCTTCTTGGTCAATTCGTGCAACGGAGCAGCGATGGTACTAAAATCCTTCACAAAACGACGATAGAAACCTGCAAGACCAAGAAAACTGCGAACCTGTGTAACCGTCGTCGGATGAGGCCAACTTTGTATGGCGTCCACCTTGCTGCCATCTACTTCAATTCCCTGTGAAGTGACAACATATCCAAGAAACGAAACACGTTGCGTGCAAAAAGTGCATTTTTCCATGTTACCAAACAAGTGAGCAGCACGCAAAGCATCGAAAACAGCACGCAAGTGATCTAAATGCTCATTCATGGACTTGCTGTATATAAGAATATCATCAAAGTAGACAACAACAAAGATTCCAATGAACGGCCGAAGAACTTCATTCATTAAGCGCATAAAAGTGCTAGGAGCATTAGACAATCCAAACGGCATAACCAACCATTCATACAAGCCAAATTTAGTTTTAAACGCCGTTTTCCATTCATCTCCTAGTTTCATTCGTATTTGATGGTAACCACTACGCAAATCAACCTTAGAGAAAATTGTGGCACCACTAAGTTCATCAAGCATATCATCAAGGCGTGGTATAGGATATCGATAACGAATTGTAATATTGTTAATTGCACGACAATCTACACACATACGCCATGAACCATCCTTCTTAGGAACAAGCAAAACAGGAACCGAACAAGGACTAAGAGACTCACGAATGTAACCTTTGTCAAGCAATGCTTGCACTTGACGCTGAATCTCTTTCGTCTCTTCAGGATTTGTACGGTACGGGGCGCGATTAGGAAGCTGTGCGCCTGGAATGAGATCAATTTGATGTTCTATGCCACGAATTGGAGGAAGTCCTGGTGGCAATTCAGCGGGAAACACATCTTTGTAGTCCTGCAAAAGGTTAGCAACAGCGAGGAGGAATATGCAACATAGGCGCCTCATCTAGTGAAACAAGCATACGAGAGCAAACAAGCGCATAGCAAGGAAGATTAGCATCATGTAACTCATCAAAATCAGCACGTGTAGCAAGCAAGATAGGATTACTCAATTTAATCTCAGGTTGAACAGGTGCAATAGGAGGTGATTTAAGCAATTTTGCAGCTTTTGCCGCTCTAGCCATATCATCTTTTAAAACTTGTTCAGGTGTCATAGGATGAATAACAATTTTTTGACCCTTAAACATGAAAGAATAATAATTTGAGCGACCATGGTGAAGACTATCAACATCATATTGCCAAGGACGACCAAGCAACAAAGAGCATGCTTCCATTGGAACAACATCACAATCCACAAAATCAGAATAGGCACCAAGAGAGAAAGGAACACGTACCGAGCGCGTTACCTTTATTTTACCGCCATCATTCAGCCACCGAACGTGATAGGGATGTGGATGCTTCCTTGTTGGCAACGACAACTGCTCCACCAATGTTAGACTAGCCAAATTGTTGCAACTGCCACCGTCAATGATTATGCGAATCGCTCTTTCTTGCACAACGCCTTTGATATGAAAAATGTTGTGGCGCTGGTTCTTCTCGTCCTGAACGACCTGTGTACTAAGAACACGCTGCACAACAAGATTTGCATACCTGTCCGCGGCACTAGAGTCGACATGAAGCTCCTTACTATCTGCATGGTCGGTGGCAAGCATAGTTTGCTGAATATCTTCGGAATCACTAGCAGAGGAATACTCACCGTTGTCTCGAATCAGCATCGTACGTTTATTTGGGCAATCACGAGACATATGACCAAAACCTTGGCAGCGATGGCACCGAATGTCGCGAGCTCGTCCATATGACGAGGAGGGCGTGGTTGAGGCAGGCTTTGCCGACGGCGCGCTAGACTTGGACGACGAAGAGTGGTCACGCGCTGTTGTAGATGGCACCGTGGGCGACGATGTGGAAGAAAGAGGCGTCGACCGTGGGGCTGAAGTGTGCGTCTTGGATCCTGCAAAAGTGTTAGTTCTTGACGAAGATCGTCGTCCCTGCACTTCACGTTCAGCTTTACAAGCATATTCAAATAAGGTGGTCATATCATTATATTCCTTATAATCAAGAATGTCCTGAATTTCACGATTTAACCCACCCTTAAAACGAGCCATAGCAGCATCATCTTGTTCAACTAAACCACAGCGAATCATACCCTTTTGCAAAGCTTGATAATATTCTTCTACAGAAAGTGAGCCTTGTTGAAAACGCTGCATTTGATTAAGCAAATCTCTAGCAAAATATGACGGTACAAAACGATGACGCATAGCAGCCTTTAGTGCTGTCCAAGTGGCTGGAACATTATCAGGATATTTTTGTTTATACTCACGCCACCAAATTAAAGCAAATTCAGTAAATTCACTAATAGCAGCCTTAACTTGTAAATTAGCAGGAATATCATGGCATGCAAATTTTTGCTCAACTTCTAATTCCCAATCAAGATAAGCAGCAGGATCATATTTGCCAGTAAAAGGAGGAATCTTAAATTTAATTCTGGCAAAGGAATCATTAGGAGGAACACGTACCCGACGAGCACGACCGCGACGATTGTCGTTGTCTTGCTCGGTGTCGGCGCCGTAGTCACGTGCAGTCCGCAACTCCGCGAGCTGCGTCGTCACTGTCCCAAGCTGCGTCGTCATGGCATCAAGACGTGTCAAAATCGTCTCGAGTGTAGTGTGGGCAGCCGTATCAGCGAGGTCGAGCTGATCAAAACGTGCATTCGACGACCGGATCGTCGAATCAAGTCGCTCGTGCATCGGCTTCATGTCATTCGTGAGGCCATCAACCTGCACCTGGACATCCTGGATGGAGGGCGCCTCCGACTTCGAGCCTGGTTCTGTCATAGCAACACAAGCAAAAACCAAACAACCACAAAAATAGCCTACGACGAGAGGTTTAATGGTGGATGAAAAGCCTCAATCAGAAAGCTGTTATCAAACTCTTACTCGTTCTTACCAAGCGCGCAAGTGAACTGCAACCACGGGTAAAACCGGTGGAAGATTGGAGGAGCGATTGCACTGGTGAAACGATACCTGCTCGTAGTAGAAAATTTGTGGAGCTAGGAGGCTGCACTCAATTCAAGGGTTAGCACAAGTCAATCAATAATTGCAAAGCTGAATAATGGTGCTAAACGCAAAATGATTGCTGCCGGCACAAGTGTAGACGAAAGGTGAAGTGAAAAGAAAGAGGAGAAAAACTAAAGTCGACGAAGGAAAAGAAGAAAAGAGAGTATCACGCAAAGGACCCGACTAGGCTGAAAGCGAAAGAAAAGAGTGCGGCAACTCTTGTAACCTCGGCTCACCCCTTTTTGTTTTCCAAATTTTTTTTTTGTTGTTTGTTTTTTTTTCCTTCTCTCTGCAGTTTTTTTTTTTTTTTTTTTTTGTTGGGGGTGAACTGCAAAAACTGATTATATGAACAAGAGGAACAAAATGACCAAGTCACCACACACACTTTTTCCGAAGAGAGCAGGGGTAAAACGGTAAGAAGAAGGAACTCACAAGCAACGAGTCGGACTCTGAACGAGAGGGATTTGCAGGAAGACGTGGCCGACTCGGAAACAAAGACTCGTGACCGAGTAGGAGAAACAAACCGAGTCGATATGGTTGAGACCGAAACTCGTGCAACCAAAACCGACCGGACAAGGAGAACCCGGACGTGCGCGTGGCCGACTCGGACTCTTGCGCAGGATCGACCGAAGGAACACGTCAACCCGACGCAACCGAGATGGAGGCTCGGCTGGCAAGGTTGCAAAATGATCGGCCGAACGCGATAGATGAAAATCGACCGAGAGAGCAAAACCCTAGGGTGGCGGCGCGATCTAATGGTGGAAACCACGCGTGCCACACAACGAGCCGAACAGCGGTGGAAAAAGGTGGCAGCGGAAAATGAACGGTAGGATAAGCGGTGGCGGAAGACGATGAAAACACATGTACCAGCAACGATCAAAGCGAAAGCACAAAAACTCAACAACGCAAATTATTGAAAGAAAGTGCGAGGCTCAAAACCGTACTGGGGTAAGATTTTTTGTAGTTTTTGGTTTATGTGGGCTTGGATAAACTCACCGAGAAACTCTGGAAATCTGATACCAATTGATATGTGTAAGTGCCCGATCTTTCGGTGAGTGTAGATAATTTCGATTGGCGGACGTTGACCCTCACGATCCGACTACGACGAGCAAGCCCGAAGCGCCAATGCAATCGCTGAACCAACTTCCGATGGTTATTGAACCTGCGGTTAAACAAATTCAACCTGATCACGAGGATCAATTCTTGCAAGCAATCGAAGAACAAGCAAGAATAAGAGGCGAGCAATCTGATGTATTGCACGAAGGTGGAGTTCTGAATTCAACGTCGAAGGACGGAATGTATAGCTAGGCTAATACTAAAACAAAACTCAAAAGACTAAGCCGACGGCTTTGGGAGTATATGAGGGGGTGGAGGACGACCTGGACGTGGTGAGGGTCGTCCCCAAACCCTAGGACGCGGCCCCTATTGGGCCCCACTTGTTACACGGCCCGTTGGACCAAAACTGGACAGAAAAAGGTCTCTGTATTAAATTGATGATTCCCGTTGACTCGGACATGATATGAAGGTGAGGCTGGATCCGTTGGAAAGCAGACTTCATAAGCTTTCCAAAAAGTATTTTCACGCCCTATTTGGATTCCGGAAGAAGTCGTGGCGTCCAAAACAATCTGGTCATCCTGGGCCTTCATTCTTTAACAGCAAAACGGTCTTCAATTCTCTAGCCCGGGCCCTCGTTATCGGACCTTGATATGTTGCACTTGGATGGGCTGCAGCGTCGTTCGTCGTCGTCGTATGTATGTCGTTGATGTCCTCATCACAGTGGAGTAATTCCATGTGATTTTATACTTTGCAATAAACCTTTGCATTTTGTTGGATTTGAAAGCTTTGACATTGTCGGAGGTAATGCGACGTGGAACTCCGAAGCGATATATGATGTGTGGCTCTAAAAAATTAATAACATTATCAGACTTCACCTCTCGTAGTGGTATAGCTTCAGCCCATTTAGAAAAATAGTCAATGGCCGCAAGAATGAAGTGGTGCCCCCTGGATGAGGGAGGTTCAATCGAGCCAATAACATCAATTCCTTAAGCATCCAATGGCCATGATGGGACAGTAGGATGTAGAGGAACTGGAGGTAGATGCTTGAAATTATCATGAATTTGAAAACTATGGCAAGACCTCGCACATTTGAGGCAATATGTCATAATCGTTGGCCAATAACAGCCCATTAATTTTATACTATGATACATTTTAACACCACTTTGATGGCCACCACACACACCATTGTGCCTTTCTTGTAGTATTTGATTGGCTTCTTTTCTTGAGACACATCGCAGAAGCATCTCTCGACCAAAAAATCTTCGATACAATGTTCCAGCTTTATAAATATATGAGGGAAGGCGTTGTTGCAGATGTCGCCTTTCCGCCGGATCATCGGGAAGCGTACCGTGATTGAAATATTCAATGAATGGTTTACGCCAAT
This sequence comes from Chloris gayana, assembly GCA_031894775.1. Lineage (NCBI taxonomy): Eukaryota > Viridiplantae > Streptophyta > Magnoliopsida > Poales > Poaceae > Chloris > Chloris gayana. The sequence continues at coordinate 86,271 of JAUNZO010000320.1, read as the reverse complement.
GATCCTCTTTGACCGTCATGACCAAGACATGGTCCACTTCGTGTTCCTCCGGGACAAGATCCAACACGGCGGGTAGAAGCCACCTTTCTTCAATTTTTATTTGAGCGGGCTCCCTATTTGGGAGTACTAGCGCGACTCGCAAGTTTAGCCAAAGCATCGGCAGAAGAATTTTTTCCTCGTGGAATGTGAGATATCTGAATATGATTAAACATCTGCATGAGCCGTTTGGCTGCATTATAGTATGGAACCAACTCAGGCTTACGCACCTCATATATATCATTAATTTATCGAACGATGAGTTGAGAATCACCATATGCTAGCAAATTCCGAATGTCCATGGAAAGTGCGAGAAGGAGACCAGAAATGAGGCCCTTATATTGAGCTTCATTATTTGAACACTCCTCCTTGAGAGGAGAGAAGGAATGGTAGATTGTTTCATCTCGCGGAGTCTTGAATACTAACCCCGCCCCAGCCTCTTCTCCTTTGCGTGATATCCGGGGCGGTCTCCGTGCTAGACGCTCCATCAAAATAAAGTTCCCAAGGAGACTCGACGTCGATTGTAAACACATCTTCATCGGGTAAGTCTACCACTAAAGGGGAATCATCCGGAACAGGATGAGCAGCAAGAAAGTCAGCCAAAGCTTGGCCTTTAATTGCTTTTTCTGGAACATAAGTAATATCAAATTCCATCATAATTACAGCCCATTTGCCAAGGCGTCCCATGACGGCTGGTTGATTCAGACACGTACCTTACGAGGTCTGCTCTTGCTATTAGTTGAATTTAATGCCCTAGCATGTAATGGCACAACTTCTTCAAAGAAAAAACAAGTGCCATGCATAATTTCTCTATTGGAGAGTAATTATTTTCAGCTCCCACCAAGGTGCGGCTTAAGTAGTAACAAGGCACTTCCTTGCCTTCATCATTATGTTGTGCGAGAAGCGCGTCAATGGAAGCCGGCTGCGTTGCAATGTAAAGAATAAGAGGGCGACCTGTGATAGGTGCTGCCAAAACTGGAGGATTAAGGAGGTACCTTTTTAAGCTATCAAGTGCATTTTGGCATTGTTCATCCCAAAGAAATGGCACACCTTTTCTCATTAACCTTGTCAATGGTTGAGTGCGTCCAGAGAGATTGGATATGAAGCGTCGTATATAGGCTAGATGTCCCTACAACGATTTAAGCTTGCTTAAATTCCGAGGGCATTTTAAGTATTGCCTTTATTTTCTTAGGTCGTATTTCAATGCCTCTATTATGAACAATGAAGCCTAAAAACACACCTGATTTAACAAGCAAAGGCGCATTTTAATGGGTTCATCTTTAATTGATGTTTTCGAAGTCTCGTTAAAGACAACACGAAGATCCTCCCGATGGTCACGACGTTCTTTTGTTTTTACCACTATGTCATCAATGTAGCACTCCACCAATTGATGAATCAGGTCATCAAGCACTATACTCATAGCACGTTGGTTGGTTGCACCAGATTCTTGAGCCCAAATGGCATGACTCGTATAATAAAAATTTGCCTTAGGAGTGTGGAATGCGGTGTCCATGGCATCCTGCTCATTTATCTTGATTTGGTTATACCTGGAAAACCCGTCCATGAAGGACAAGGCACCATACGCTATAGTAGAGTCAACCACCATCTCCGTGATGGGTATAGGAAAATCATGTTTAGGGCAAGCGCGATTTAGGTCGCGAAAGTCCACACATATCCTTAATTGGCCACCTTTCTTTAATGTGGGCACGATATTAGCCAGCCATCGAGGATATTGAATTTCCTTGAGCAAATCAGCAGCAATTAGTTTATCTACTCTAGCAATAATATCATCTTGCAGTTCAGCCCTGAAGCGACATGGTTGTTGCTTTATTGGCCGAAACATTGGGTCAATTGAGAGCTTACCCCTAAGATGGGGAAAGGCAAGTGGGCCGATGGTAACGCCGGCGGAGGCCCCTCCGGCTCTAAGCCCAATAAGAATAACAAGTCACGGTCGAGCGACGGTCCCATGGTGGTCGCGACCGACAAGAAGGGCGGCAAGCAGCCCAACAAAGATCCGCCGAACCACTTCGAGAAGAAGTGGAACGGGCCGTGCCCCAACCACGAGTTCCCCGTCAAGCACTGATGAAGGACTGCTCGTTGATGAAGAAGTTCATCACGCAGCGAGGACGAAAGGGCGCCCCAAGCAAGAGCACGAGGAGAACACCGGAGTCGAGGGCGACACCGGTGACGAGGAAGGCAAGGGTGTTACATGAAATGAACTTTCAGAATCTAGCAACCACGCTTCTTCATCACAAGACTTCTCACTTGATAGCACAAGAACATCACCATCGCTATCCGAATCATCCTTCCTAGAAACCACAACATTTGCCACGTCCTTCCTCTTCAATTCCGGACAATCCCTCCTCACATGTCCCCATTCCCGGCACTTGTAGCACTGCGGCCCCTTCTTCTTCTTGTCGGTATCCCTCACTCGATCACTCTTGACCACCAAAGCATCACCGGTGAAGCCGGTATCACCAGCATTATTGATCTTGATCCTCCGATCACGAGACGATAACGCCGTCATGATATCTGCCACCTTTACTTCAGTTTTCCCATACGTCAATGTTGAGACCAAATGTTCATAAGAACTCAAGCACGGAACACGGAAGAATAATAGCCTTGTCTTCATCATCAAGTTTCACGTTCACCTTCACAAGGTCAGCCACAACTTGATTGAACACATCGATGTGCTCGACAAGATCTGCTCCCTCCCGCATCTTCAGCCCATATAACTTTTGCTTCGAGATACAACTTTTGAGTCGAGTTTTGGACATGAACCGATTATCTAACTTATCCCAAATTACTTTCGGCGACGTCTCATCCATGACATGGTACATGACTTGGTCGGAGAGACACAACCCGATGGTTGCTTGCTGCTTGCGCTCGTATCTCCTCCCACTTCTCATCATCCACCATGGCCGGCTTCGTCTCACTCGAGCCTTCGTAATCCCTAGCTGCGCTAGCAAGTCCTTGCCTCTAACCAAACCCTAATGTCACGATTAGAACTTAAGCACCTAATTAAAACCCTAATGACGCCACTAACCAAACCCTAATGCTAATCCTACAAAAGAAAAACAAGAAAAAGGAAAAAAATGAAAAATCAAAAGAAAAAGGACAAACCGAGGGTTACACCCTAGCCCCAAGAAAACTTCAATTTTCTCAACAATAACACCACCATATTTTTGCACCATCATGTTGTCCATGCAAAACCATGATTTTAGAGCATTTATGCCAAATTTTTGAACAAAGTTTGAAAGGCTTGAAAATTCAAATTCAAATTCAAAACAGCACTGCTTCTCAGTTTTTTATAAAAATCTACGAGCAGCATTTGAGCATCGCGCCAAAAGGAACATTGTAGATCCAATCATGCTGAACATCCATGATTTTTGGTTCGAATTGACGAGCTGCAGAAATCGAGTTTTTGATTTAAATACGGAAGGTGGCAAAAAGTCAACTCAAATTCGAACAACTCGATCCGTTCTTCAACCCACCGTTCATTGCTGCTCCGACCGCCGGTCCTTGATGCCGGCCAACAGAAGAACGTCGTGCTACAGCATTCATGGAGCTCTCACACCTTTCCCAACCACCAACAGGCCTTGCTCCCCCTCACCCAATCCACGATCGACAACGGCCCAGCGACTCCCCGTGCGAGCAAACGATCGGTACCCACCGAGTTGTTTCTTTTTTTTTCCCTCCCGGCCAAGCCCGACCACGACCGCATAAGCACAAGCTCCGACCCTAGCACCTCCAGCAGTGTCCTCTCAAGCCCTCCAAGCAGCAACCCAGCGCTTTTCCTCTCCCGAGCGAGCACAGGAGAGGGAAAAAACTCCGGCCGCTCCTCCGTTTCAAGCCGCCATGGCTGCCACCGCAGCAAGCTCCTCCTAGAAAGCTCCTCTCCTTCGTTTTCTTTAGCAAATCGGCGCGAAAGGTCCTCCTCTAGCTCCCATCTGACCAGCTCCCTCTCTCATGCAGCGAGATCGTCGGAATTCGAGAAGAAAGGAGCACCGTCGCGCCGCAACCTCCACCTCGTCGATGAGACACCACCTCCGGCATCTCCCCTCACCATCCTCATCGACGCCGGTGATCTCCATCCCGAGGTGAAACCTCTCGACCTTGTTCCCCATCTTTTAGTGCCCTATGCATGACGAGCAAGGCCGCCGAACCCTCCGCCGTTCGCTGCCGTCGCCGCCACCGTCATTCGGGTCATCGTCGTCGGCCGACGACCTTGGGAGAAGGCTCCCCACGCCGCTAGACGTAGTTTGGTGCTGGTCCCGCCCCTTCTCCCACACCGCAGCACCCCACAGCGACCACGCCGGCGAGCTCCGGCGAAGTCCGGGAAGGATGCTTTCAGATTTGCCCAAATTCGCGACAGTGGCAATTTCGTAAAATAGTTCAAACTTTGTTGCACTTTAAAAAAATCATAACTCCCGATTTAAAAGTCCAAAAATTTCAAACTAAAATTTGTTAGAATCGTCAAAACTTGTACTTTCGAAAAGTAACATGAACTCGTCAGATCCGGTCATTTGCATATTTTTACAAAAATGACAAAAGTCAATCGATGAAAACTCACTTAAGCCATAACTTTAAAAATATAAATCCAAATTTAATGCCACTTGGTCAGAGCCTGCACATGAACATATTTAAATTTCTGGCACTAGAAAATTTACATTTCATTGCATAGTTTTCAAGTTATTGCATTTATGGCATTCATATTTAATTTTTAATTAAATCTATATAAATTATTTTGGCATGAAAATTGGTAGATCTGCTCATCATAGTCCTGTACATTTGTAGAAAATCCCATGTTAAATGTTGAGCATGCTAAGTAATTATTTTTACTGCCCTTAGATTAATTCGATAAAAGGTTAATTTCAGCACAAGTAAAAATGGTTTTATGTTCCTAGAAATTATGTTTTCGCATGTTTATGTAAATGTCACTCTCCATAATGTTACTTAGTCCCTCATGGCAGGTTTAGTAAGAAGTTTCCGTTAATCTCATGCATGTATTAATTTTGTAATCAAATTCTTGATTTAGAGTGCAATCGTCATCGCATGTGATGACGGGTTTCACTTAACCCTAAATTGCATCGCTCCGCGTTTAAAAGTTTGCTCCCCAAATTAATCTGAACATTAAAGTTGTTCACAGCAACCTTGTACTCTTGCTTAACACCATTGCTTGTTCATGTTAAAGTTACTCATGATAATTTAATTAACTCATTTAAGGAGAGCAAATTGATGTTTTGGGGCATGCTAGGATGTTCATGAAGCTAAGTTTTACTAAACATATGCATACGCACTCATGCAAAACAGCACCCATGCATTACCATTTTCATCAACCTTGTATTCTTTTTACTTATGCATTGCATTTCATCTTCTAGGTGACGACGTTGAATTGATTCAGCTCGGAAGAGACAATTGCAACGCTCAACGCTTGTGAGGCTATTGCTAACTTTGATCACTCTCAAGGCAAGCCCAGGTGCATTCCTATTATTTTGAAATATTTCCTTTTATCACTATATTAAGGATGATGATCGTGCATTTAAGTTCTAGGAATTGCTTTGGAAATCCACGTGCATAAATTCCTATATGTCCTATGTAGAGCATGTGCCATATCCTCGTTAGGAATGCTATGCTATGTTTATGGAGTCAACGATAGAATGGGAATATCACTTATGGCTTATGATTAAATTTTGAACATGACGAAGTGAATAAAATTGAGAACACCCCATTGTGGCTCCGCGAACAAGTTTGAGTTGTGTACCACTTGCATACCTTTCTTATGGGGATTGGTAAACCTATGTAGCTTGTAAATTGTAAAGTGAGCCGGATATCTCACCGACCCGGAGGTCATGTGTATGGCACGGTGGTTGCACGGGTTGAGGACCGTTGGAGAGTACACGGGTTAAGCCTTGGGCACGTTGTTGAACGGTCGCAAGGGTTACGTGTAATCGGGGTCCGTGGCCCCGTGTTTTGCTTTATGATGAACTCGCGAACGATGGCCATACGTGTTCTTAAATGATGCGTATGTCGTCTATTTGGGTCTTTCCTGCAGGATTAATAATTTGATAATTATCGCCGTTTTCTCTCGGTTAATGAGTACTACTTGATTCGAGCAGTTTACAATGTGTGGTAAGAGGAAGAGAATGAGAAGTTTGCTGTTTTATATTGATATCAATTTGTATTGCAAATTCTTGTATTGCTAGTATGCTCACTAAAGTTTCTTTTATGCAACAACCCTATTAATTTGGCTAAGACATAAAAGTGCCAACCTAATTAGCATAGGTGCCGTTTTATGCAAAATACCAAGTTAAACCGGTCAAGCCCCATGCATCTAGGTGTCGGTCTTAGATGGCCAATTTGACGGGTAAGACTTGCGGAGTATGCTAGATACTCGGGCTTTGCAACTACATGTGTATTTTCAGGATTCCCGCAAGCCGAGTTTTGCGATTGTTGTGGTAAGGTTGTGTGGGATGGAGAGGAGCCCAAAGAGTGGACCAATGAATGGGTTCCTAGCTCTCGACCCGTGATGAGTGAGCCGTGGCCTAGGCCGGCATGGTTCATTTAAGTTATCTATGTATCATCGTGTTATGTATTCGCTTCCGCACTTTATTTTGAACAAAGATCATGGTTATGTAAACTTAAATTCGAACCTAATGTATCTTTTATTCAGAACTCTATGTTGTAATGGAGACTTAATTATGTAAACTTGCAAATCGTGTATGTTTGTTAATGTGATGCTATGTATGGTTGCTTCGTCAATCATCTCCCAAGGCGATCCGTACCACACTTAACTATCTTTCGGGATACGGGTGTGACACGTGGTATCGAGTCGATTTGGGATTTGCGTCACGCTAACACTCATTCTAAAAATCTTAAACCCCGTTTCCGTGTCACGGTGAGATACGAGTCTAGCTAGAAAGGCCAATATAAGGACTATATAGAATGGTGGCAAAACTAACCCTGTGTTATGATTGTTTAAATAATTGCAACTACGGCTTTGGCAAAGGTATGTTTGCAATTTAAATTAGCGTTCCGTGCCCGCGGAAGTAATAATACGGGACAATGCCGGCTCGTGGCGATACCGCGAGGCGATCCATTCTATGGAACGTAAGAGTAGAATTGTGCTTTGTTTTTGGTAGTTTCTTTTATTTTGATGTATTGTTTCTGAAATCCATCTCTTGCAGGTACATAACAACGCTTTAGTTCGTGTAGTATCGTGTGAGAGGTGTGTGTGCCACCGATGCGCTTGTCCGATATTCATATCGGCGGCGCGGTCTTTTAATTTATGTGAGGACGTATGAACGACATATTGAGCATCCCTCATACTTGCATATCATCTCATCATGTCAAACATATGCATGCAAACTTATCTAAATAAAACTACCATGAAAAATGGAACAACTAGTTTCATTCTCACAAAAGATTAAAAACAGGAAACAAAAACGTGGCAGATTTGCTAGGTTTCACGAAAACGAGCATAACTCCAAGTTACTTAACCAAATAAGGCAAATGAGGACTTTCTGGAAAGCTTGTGTTATGCACTACAACAATCTTCTAGTCTCAGGTCTCGCAAAAATCTGGAACGTATTGCCCATTACAGAGAGCTATTCTGGATTTCCGAAAAAGCTCCGGCTCTGTCCCTGTCGTAGATCGGTCATAACTTTCGAACGACAAGTCGGATTGAGCTGTTCTAGGATGAGTTGGAAAGCTTAAGAAATTATCCACAACTTTCGTAAAAATCAAAAAAAATTAATTCTGTCCAGAAACAGGAGTAATTGTCGAATTTCCAGAACCTACCCAATCTGTCAAACCGAGTCGTGTTAGGTCTTGAGCGAAGTGCTTTATTGCATGTTTTTGCAATATATCCATCCATCTCTCACGCTCTGTTCTGTAGCATGTCTTTTGTCACTTAACCTTTTTCAAAACTTCCAACAAATGAGTGTTGGTTAGCTCATGTTAAAGAGGCACCGTTTTCGACCGCTCGTATGCGTGATTGAATGATGACGCTTTGGACCGAGACTACAAGTGTCATAACCTCAAGTCCATGGTTGCCCCTCTATGATCAATTCACCTCTTGTTCTACGAAACTCCCAAGGCCAAAGTGATCGCATAAGAGAAAGAAAGCTAAGTTGGGCAACAAGTTGTTTATTGATGGTGCATTCGGCATCGACACTAAGGCACCACCGTCACCGGATTACATGGATTGTCCTCCGATGGTGACCTCCACATGCCACGAGCATAGGTTTATGTCGGAGTACTAATGTGTTGACATTGGAATTAATCTCGGGAGGCATAGAACCGTATGTCGGTAGTATCAACCCTTTCGTGTTTTCATGAACCTAAACTCTCAAAGATAATTTGTTTGCATTAGGTGCCTATCAAGATGTAACCTACCGACCATCCTCCCTCGGGATGTTGCATCTCCTTGTATCAAGAATTTCTATCGCTATCATGATGGCAGTCATGTTCAGAATCGAGCATATTTCATTGTCCTATCTTTCGAACATGCGATCTAAAATTCATTGATCTCTATGCCAAACATTTTTTGTACCTTCCACCATAGCTCAATTGATGGTCGAGCTAATGTAAGGCCATTCATTTGACTTGATGAGCATCACAATTTTCCAAAGAGATGGCATTCGTTCTCGTAAAAGAAAAGGACAAGATGAGAAAGTGTACTATTGGAAATTCATCCCGCTCCGCACCACCCAAGCACAAATTGGCTATCACTTCCCCGTTTAGACATAAGTTTTGGGCCGCATCACCGCCAACGGGAGGTTTTCATCAATCCTTTCTGTAGAAGCCCCGTCACTACTGTGGTAGGCTCGATCTTTTAGTAGAGAATTGTAGATTGCCGAAGGACACTCGAAACCACAACACCACGGAAACTTCTCAACACCGCAAACTATTCAACGGAAACCCATTCCTCATGAAATGAAGGTTGTTCTTATCCCTTGACCCTATTGTATCACAACCTTGGTTTCTTGCAAAACCTTCCGAGTAACTTGATCTTGAGACAAGCTACCATCTCACTCCCTAATGTGCTAGATTCTACCGAGAGCCGAGTTTTGTGAAGGATATATGTTTCTAAATTGCCGGTTTGTCTTTGAATTGTGCCGGTTTGCCCGGGCGCTTCCCACAGCCAAAATATAGGTGATCCGGAGAACACGCTTCTTTATGAAAGTCGGTAAGATAATTTAAGTATGACGTCATTCCGGACGGACGATGTATTACTCGAGGTACGCAACCAAAAAGAAAGACATTGTGCTTAGAGAGTCATTGGTATTATTGGCCATATCCCTAATGTAAGATCCCTCTATTCTTCTTTCATAATCCTCGGAAGACAAAGCATAGATTTTATTCTTGGTATGATGTGGATGAAACTCCATAAAGCCGTTCTACACATCGATTCGCGAGAGGTCCATCTAAATTCACCGTTGTATGGTCCATCTATTCTTCGATTGCCATATTCCAAAACCTCCACATAAATAGTCTACCATCTTGAAGGGAGAAAAAAATGAGGATATTCCGATAGTATGTGGGTTTCCCGATGTGTTTCCGGATGACTTATCGGGCATGCCACCCGATCGGGATGTTGAGTTTAAGATTGAGCTCTAACCCGGTACGGCACCAATTTCCCGTAGGCCGTACAAGATGGCTCCCAATGAGCTAGCGGTGTTAAAAGAGCAATTAAGTGAGCTTATGGATAGAGGATATATTCGCCCTAGTTCGTCTCCGTGGGGATGTCCCGCTCTCTTTGTGAAGAAGAAAGACAAGACGCTACGTCTATGTGTGGATTATCGCCCTCTCAATGCGGTAACTATCAAGAATAAATACCCACTCCCTCGGATTGATATCCTCTTTGATCAATTAGTTGGTGCTAAGGTCTTCTCTAAGATTGATCTCCGATCCGGTTACCATCAAATCAAAATCCGAGCCGAAGATATTCCAAAAACCGCATTCTCTACGCGGTATGGTCTCTTTGAATATCTCGTCATGTCTTTTGGGCTTACAAATGCTCCGGCTCATTTCATGTACTTGATCAATTCGGTTTTTATGCCCGAGTTGGATAAGTTTGTCATGGTCTTCATTGACGACATTCTTATTTCTTCGAAGTCCGAAGAAGAGCATGCCGAACACCTTCGCATTGTTCTCCAACGGCTTCGTGATCATCAATTATATGCCAAATTTAGCAAATGTGAATTTTGGTTGAAGCAAGTTCCTTTCTTGGGTCATATCATATCCGCGGAAGGTGTTTCCGTTGACCCGAGTAAAGTCGAAGAAGTGCTTACTTGGAAGTCCCCAAGATCGGTGAGACAAATTCGAAGCTTTCTCGGTCTTGCCGGTTATTACCGGAAATTCATTCCCAATTTTTTCAAGCATAGCCAAGCCTATGACAAAATTATTGGAGAAGGATGCTAAGTTTAAATGGAGCTGTGAATGTGAAGAAGCCTTCCAAACTCTCAAAAAGCATTTGACTTCCGCTCCAGGTGTTAGCACAAGCCGACATCACCAAGCCGTTCGACGTGTATTGTGATGCGTCCGGCACCGGTCTAGGATGTGTGCTAATGCAAGAAGGACGTGTCATTGCTTATGCTTCCCGTCAACTTCGCAAGCATGAACAACACTACCCTACCCATGATTTGGAACTAGCCTCGGTTGTCCTTGCTTTGAAAACTTGGAGACATTATCTACTTGGAAATCTTGTCAATCTCTACACCGATCATAAGAGTCTCAAATATATCTTCACCCAACAAGAGTTGAATATGAGGCAACCTCGATGGTTGGAATTAATCAAGGATTACGAATTTGAAATTCATTATCACCCGGGTAAAGCTAATGTGGTTGCCGACGCTTTGAGTCGCAAGGATCAATGCAATCATATTATCGGTTGTTCTATGGAAAATTCGGAAATTTCAGACTCTAGTGAACCAAGCTTTCGAGTTATCCCCTATGGCTCGTTGTATAATCTAGCTCTCATTCCTACCATTCATGAGGAAATTATTGAGGCACAAAAGAAGGATGAAGGGATAGAATTTATTCGGCAAAAGATAGAAAAAGATGAGGCTACATGTTTCCGACAAGATGCCGATGGTGTGCTATGGTTCAACCAACGTCTCGTTGTTCCGAAGAACATGGAATTACGGAAGAAAATAATAGATGAGGCACATTTATCTAAATATTTCATACACCCCGGTAGCAATAAAATGTACCGCGGCCTAAGAGAAAAGTTTTGGTGGACACGCATGAAGCGTGAGATCGCACGGTATGTGGCTGAGTGCGATACTTGTCAACGGGTTAAGGCCGATCACTTGAGAAAAGCCGGATTATTGAACCCATTGAAGATTCCCGTTTGGAAGTGGGAGGACATTGTTATGGATTTTATCGTTGGATTGCCTCTCACATCAAAGAAGCATGATTCAATTTGGGTTATTGTGGATAGATTAACCAAATCCGCGCATTTCATTCCCGTCCACACTACCTACAATACCAAGAAGTATGTCGAGCTATACATCTCAAGAGTGCTATGTTTGTATGGAGTACCTAAAACCATTGTTTTCGATCGAGGTCCGTAATTTGTATCTCGCTTTTGGGAGCAATTGCATTCTTGTCTAGGTACCACTCTCATTAGAAGCTCCGCTTATCACCCTCAAACGGATGGACAAACCGAAAGGTTTATCAATATTTGGAGGATATCTTGAGAGCATGTGCTATGCAAAATCGAGGAAATTGGGATGATTGCCTTCTATTCGCCGAATTCTCGTAGAACAATAGCTATCAAGAGAGTTCGGGAATGTCACCGTTCGAAGCATTGTATGGTCATTCTTGTCGCACACCTTTGACTTGGTCGGAAGCGGGTGAAAGAACAAATTTTGGTCCCGATCTTGTCACTCAAGCCGAAGAAAAAGTGCGGCAAATTCAAGCCAACATGAAAGCCGCACAATCTCGCCAAGTTAGCTACGCTAACAAGAGGAGACGCCCATTGGAATTTGAGAAAGGAGATCATGTCTATCTTCGTGTCTTTTCGAACAAGGGCGTATCTCGGTTTGGAATTAAAGGAAAGTTAGCACCCCGCTATATCGGACCCTATCCGATTGTGGAAAAGCATAGCGCGGTTGCTTACCGATTGCAATTACTGGAAAGTCTTGCTCGTGTGCACAATGTGTTCCATGTCTCACAACTCAAGAAATTCTTGAAGCCTCCGATAGATGTGGTCATTTCCGATACCGAGCAACTAGAAGAAGATCCCTCCTATCCCGAATACCCCGTCCGGATTATCGGTCAAAATGATCGGGTAACTCGTAATCGCACCATCATTTTCTATAAAATGCAATGGAGTAATCACACTCGAAGAAGAAGCAACTTGGGAACAAGAGGATTTTCTAGAGAAGAACTTTCCCGAGTTTCTCGCGTCACACAAATCGGTAATTTTTCGCGCTCCCTCTCCTTAATTAGTAGCGATTCTCGGGACGAGAATTTCTTTAAGGGCGGAGGGCTGTGACATCCCATGTCACGATTAGGACTTAAGCACCTAATTAAAACCCTAGTGACGCCACTAACCAAACCCTAATGCTAATCCTACAAAAGAAAAACAAGAAAAAGGAAAAAAATGAAAAATCAAAAGAAAAAAGACAAACCGAGGGTTAAACCCTAGCCCCAAGAAAACTTGAATTTTCTCAACAGTAACACCACCATATTTTTCCACCATCATGTTGTCCATGCAAAACCATGATTTTAGAGCATTTATGCCAAATTTTTTAACAAGTTTGAAAGGCTCGAAAATTCAAATTCAAATTCAAAACAGCACTGCTTCTCAATTTTTTATAAAACTCTACGAGCAGAATTTGAGCATCGCACCAAAAGGAACATTGTAGATCCAATCATGCTGAACATCCATGATTTTTGGTTTGAATTTACGAGCTGCAGAAATCGAGTTTTTGATTTATATTCGGAAGGTGGCAAAAAGTCAACTCAAATTCGAACAACTCGATCCGTTCTTCAACCCACCGTTCATTGCCGCTCCGACCGCCGGCAACGGTACGGTCCTTGACCGACTCGGACGGGGCTACCACCTTGCAAGACCTCAACTCCGTCTTGCCCTTTCTCCTACGGGGCCCGTCCGGTCTCATCTTCATTAACTCTCTCATCATCTTAGTGTAATCACACAACCCTTAAAGCCTCCATGCTTTAAGACTCCCTAAACATCTACCGTTGCGACTATGAATTAAGCTTAGCCTCTATTGAGCTACCAGTACCGAGTATAGAATAAACAAACGGAAACCTACCATAATGCAACTAGGGTGTCAATCATTCCCTAACACCTAATGCACAAACATAACCGTACTATGTGATTAAGTAAAATATTTAAAAACATAGGTAGGATGCACCGGAGCTTGCCTTGATACGGTTCGGAGTTAGCTTCCTCGGCGCGTGGATCGACCTCGAGATTCCCGTCTCTCGACTCGACCTGCGGTGGAACCTCGATCACTTCGAACCTAGGTCGACCAAGCAATGCGTTGCGAATCACAATCATGTATGCATGAATGATTATAATAAAATTATGCAGGGGTTTCATTAATTAAGTCCAATAATTAGTAATTAATAATTAATGCTTCATCACCTTGGTTAATTAATAAATTATGAATAAGCATGTTCATTAAGCAATAATTAACAATTAATTATGCTGCTTAATGAATGTTTAATCAAGGTTATTAATTATTGATTAGTCATGTTCCTTGATTAGTTAATTAAGTTTACTAATTACTTAGGTTTAACAATTAATAAATTATTCTGGTTTATTAAGCAATAATTAAATCATTACTGTAAAGGACATGTGATAAAAGGCTAATAGATTGGGATCACATAAAATAATAAAGTTTAAGTTTAATTTTGGAAAATAATTTTCATAATTACTTTCGTCTGCAGTATCTCCTTCATCTAATTAAATTATTTTTCTTCATTAAACATTTAATTAGCATAAAATAATAACTTTTCTTTAAACAAAGAAAGTGATTAACTACTATTTATAAAATAAATTTACTCAAAATAAATATTTTATTTCACAAATAAATAGATCTTATTTTTCTGAGTCTAACAAACTTGGTTTGGCATTTTTCCGATTTTTAATGAATTTTCTACGAATTTTCGAAATTCGAATTGACTTCGTGCCACATCTTGGACCACGGGGTGGCCACACCGGATCCGCGGTGTGGCTTCACCGCGGCGGCGAGCTCATGGTGGCGCAACGGCCGGAGTTGGCCGGCTCCGAGCCAAACCTCGCCGCGATAGCTCCTTCCTACTCTACACAACGCGGCGAACCGAACCGTGGTACCCATGTAGCGAGGAGCTCGCTCCGAGGCACGCCGGCGGCGAGGACCGGACACGGCGGCGGTTCGGCACGGCGGTGAGCTCGCCGGAGAGCTTAAAATTTAGGGAAAAGCGTACTGCAAGCTTCTACGCAACATGAGCGAGGTCGTCGTGGGGTCCTGGGTACATGAGCAAGCGCGGAAGGGGTGCTCACCGTGGAAGGCGGAAACGGCGGCGGTCGGACTCGAGGAGGATGATGATTTCCACGACGAGCTACGGGGCAAAGTTGCGGTTGGGTTGCTGGCCAAGAAGAGCGCCCTCTTGCGCATCATTGAGAAGAAAAGCAACGCAAATGACGCACTATAGCTCACCAATTTGGAGATGTGGCGGAAGAACGCGGCCGGGAGCCCGGGGAAGAAGACGGCTCGATTCTCCGGATTCGGGGGGTTTGGGGACGAGCGACGGCTCGGGGAGTAGCGAGAGGGTCCGGCGGAGCTTGCGGCGGGGTTAACTCGGACGAGGGATGGCCGGAGTGGCCCGGCGAAGGTGGAGCAGGGGGTGCGGCAATGGCGGTTGAGAGAACAATGAGAGAGAGGGAGATAAGAACGAGCCGGGGGTCTTATCCCCGGCGGGAGGCGGTGAAGGAAGCGAGCGGCTGCGTGGGCGGCCAAGCACTGCGTGGCGGGGCGCGTGGCTACGCGGCCGGAGAGGCGGTGCGGCCGGAGCGGCGCCGAGACGTGGGAGAGGGAGAGAGAGGAAGAAGAGAGTGACGGCTGGGCCCGGGTCGGCGGTTTTGCAAAAAGGCCCTTCTCCTTTCGCGAAATTGAAAAGCACTCTTCCCGAGCTCCAAAAATTCCCAAATTTTTCAGGGCGTCATTGAAAATATTTTAGGCATATTTCCTATTAGGTCCAGGGTAAAACTCCAAATCATTTTCGGATTAAAAATTCATAGTTAAATTAATAAAAGAGGCTTTGTTTATTTCTTGCAAATATTTTCACAAAGCAAAATAATTTCAGGGTATTTTTATAAATCTTTATTTATGCAATTTGAGCCAAAGAAAATGTTGAACATATATTTTATTCTTATTTCATTTCTTTTTAAGCACTTCCTTTCTTCTTTATCTATTTTGATATTTTATGTGTATGTTCTTAACATAAAATTTAATATCTTCACAAATGCAATAATGTGATGAAATGCTCATGATGACATGAAATGCATTTATTTTTCTCGGGGTTGTTACAGCCCTCCCCCTTACAGGAATCTCGTTCCGAGATTCACGATCGAAGCGACTATGCGATAGTGCTAAAGAACTCGGGGTAGTTGGATCGGAGAAACTCCTCTTGCTCCCAAGTAGCTTTAGCTTCCGAGTGATTACTCCATTGGATCTTGTAGAACTTTATAGTCCGATGTCGAGTCACCCTATCTTTGGTGTCGAGAACTTTAACCGGATGTTCATCGTATGTCAAGTCCAGTTGTAATCTGTTCCACCTCGGTTGTCGGTATATCCATTGGTGATTTTAAACACTTCTTCGGTTGAGATACATGAAATATGTTATGGATACCTGCCAAGTGTGAGGGCAATTCCAGACGATATGCCACAGCTCCACATCTTTCTAGGATTGGAAACGGTCCAATGTATCGTGGTGCTAACTTGCCCTTGATTCCAAACCTTTGAACACCTTTGGTAGGAGATACTCGAAGATATACTTGATCTCCAACCTTGAATACCAACTCTCGACGTCTTTTATCGGCATAGGCGATCCGTCGAGATTTAGCCCTTTTAAGGTTCTGTTGAATGAGACGCACTTGTTCCTCTGCATCTTTTACTAGATCCGGTCCGAAGATTACTCTTTCCCCACTTTCGGACCAATTCGGAGGTGTGCGACAACTACGTCCATATAGAGCTTGGAACGGTGACATTCCTGCACTCCCTTGATAGCTGTTATTGTATGAGAACTCGCCAATGGTAAACATTTCTCCCAATCCTTACCATAGGTCAAGACACATGCTCGAAGCATCCTCAAGATATTGATTTATCCTTTACGTCCGTCCATCTGTTTGAGGATGATACGGCCGAGCTTCGTATTAGTTTTGTTCCCAGTGATTCATGTAGTTGTTCCCAAAATCTGGACACAAATTGCGTTCCTCTATCCGATATAATGGTCTTCGGCACTCCATGCGGACGAGAGAATACGAGCTATGTACAGCTCGACATACTTCTCAGCGAGTGTAGCGAGTATGTACTCGGTATGAAGTGAGCTGACTTCGTCAACCGATCCACAATAAACCAGATTGAGTCATGCTTTCGTGGGCTTAGCGGTAACCCAACAATGAAATCCATGCTCGATGTCTTCCCACTTCCATTCGGGAATACTCAAAGGTTGTAAGGGTCCTGCTTGCTTCAAGTCCTCGGCTTTGACTCGCCGACGGACATCACACTCATTGACATACTTGGCTATTTCTCGCTTCATGTGTGTCCACCAAAATCTTTGCTTCGGATCTTGATACATCTTATTGGTTCCGGGGTGAATAGAATACTTGGACATCCGAGATTCATCCATTATCCTCTTGCGAAGGGACAGGTCCTTTGGTACAACCAATCGATTCTTGAACCAAATAACTCCCTCGTCATCTTCTCGGAAGCATTTGACTTCGCCTTTCTTGAGTCGTCTTCTTATATGTCCCATACCAACACTTTTCTGTTGAGCTGCTATCACTTCTTCTCAAATGGTAGGGATAAGAGCCAGATTTGTCAATGCTCCATACGGAACAATCCGAAGATTTGGCTCATTACTTTCGGGTGGAGGTGCTTGAATCAAGAGTTGAGCCATGAGATTATTGCAATGAACCTTGCGACTTAAAGCATCGGCTACCACGTTTGCCTTGTCCGGGTGATAGTGAATCTCCAACTCATAATCTTTAATTAACTCTAGCCACCTTCGTTGACGCATATTCGGATCCGCTTGAGTGAAGATGTACTTGAGACTCTTGTGGTCTATGTATAAATGTACCAAATTACCCAAGAGATAGTGCCTCCAACCTTTCAATGCAAGCACCACTCGCTGCTAGTTCCGGATCATGTGTAGGATAGTGTTCCTCATGACGCCTTAGTTGTCGAGATGCATAGGCAATTACTCGACCTTCCCGCATTAGAACACATCCGAGTCCTCGTTCTCGATGCATCGCGAGTACACATCGAAAGGGTTTGTCGGATCCGGTTGAGCGAGTACTGGAGTTGTTGTTAGCAATTTCCTTAATGTTCGAAAAGCTTCTTCACATTCTTTGCTCCATACATACTTCTTATCCTTTTCCAATAGTTTAGTCATTGGCTTGGCGATCTTTGAGAAGTTGGTAATAAATCTTCCGTAGTGACCAGCCAATCCTAAGAAACTTCGAATTTGCGAAACCGACTTTGGCGGCTCCCAATCCAAGTACTTCTTGAACTTTGCCGGGATCAACGGCCACTCCTTCGGCTGATATCACATGACCTAGGAACGACACTTCCTTCGACCAAAACTCACACTTGCTAAACTTAGCATACAGTGATGATCCCCGAGCCTTTGTAGCACAACCCTTAAATGACCGGCATGTTCCTCTTCGACTTAGAGTAGATCAAGATGTCGTCGATAAATACTACGACAAACTTGTCCAGCTCGGGCATGAACACGGAATTCATGAGATACATGAAGTGTGCTTGGTGCATTAGTCAATCCAAAGGACATTACCAGGTACTCATAAAGTCTATATCTCGTGGAGAATGCGGTCTTCGGTATGTCTTCGGCTCTTATCTTAATTTGGTGATATCCTGAGCGAAGATCTATCTTGGAGAAGACTTTGGCTCCCATCGGTTGATCAAACAAGATATCAATCCTCGGAAGAGGGTACTTGTTCTTGCTAACCTAATTTAGAGGTCTATAATCCACACATAGCCTCGGTGTCTTATCTTTCTTCTTCACGAACAAGGCTGGGCATCCCCATGGCGATAAACTTGGACGTATATATCCCTTGTCCAATAATTCCTTTAGTTGCACCTTCAATTCCGCCAGCTCATTCGGCGGCATCCGATACGGCCTTCTTGATATTGGTGCTGTTCCAGGCTGTAACTCTATCTTAAACTCTACCGCTCGGTCCGGCGGTAGTCCCGCAAGTCGTCCGGGAAGACATCCGGATACTCACGGACTATGGGTATATCCTCCGGACTCTTGCCTACGGTCTTATTGACCATTGGCAGCATAGCTTGGGGAAAAGTTAAGAGTAAGCAATCTCGACCATGAACAGGAGAGTTCGGATATACGGCTCGAGATGCTATATCCAATACTTGCCTTATGAAAATTCATCCATTGCATGCCAATAATTGCATCTAACCCTTGCCCATCCAAGTATGATTAACGAAGTAGAATAAATCTTGCTACCCAATCTTAATGGCATATTGGCAGCTGCTTCATTTGTAAGAATTTTACCCCTAGGTGTTGAGATAATATGTGTCCATGTCAACTTAGATGGTGTGATGCAATGCCTAGTAATATATGACTTGTCGATGAAATTATGTGTATCTCCCGAATCAAATAAAACCATACCAGGATGATCAGCAATAGAAAACATACCCGCTAAGATTTGTCCTCCTTCGGGTAGCTCCTCGGCCATAGTAAAGTTGGCACGGCCGGTCTTCACCGGTGTATTCTTGGCTGGTGCCCTCGGCTGATTCTGCGGTTGCCCTTGAGGTCTAGGTGCCTATGGTGCCTTCGAGGATATGGACAACTGCGGTAATAGTGTCCTGGACGGCCACAATTGAAACATGGCGGTCCATTACTGTTGCGGTGCTTGATTCGCCGGCCTGGGATTCCGAGTATTCTGCTGCTGATAGGGCGGACGATATTGATTCGGCCGCTGCTGCTGAGGTTGTTGTGGTGGCTGAGAGCGCCGGTAGAAATTTGGACGAGAAGGCGTGTGCTGATAACGCCGACCTGACGGTGCAGTGTAGACCAGCTCGTACTTCGACGGTCCGCCACTTCCTTGTCCGATAGCCGGCCTCTTCTTGTTCTTCTCCGTCCGATGAAGACGGATAGAATCTTCCGGCCGCGATAGCGTCACTCACAAAGTCGGTGAAGCTATCGGTCTTGTTTAGCACCAGGCGGGACTGCAGCTTGGTACTCATTCCTTCCTTGAACAGATTCTTCTTCTTGGCATCCGTGTCCACATGTTCGGGAGCGTGCTCGAGCAAGACGGTTGAATACCTTGGAGTAGGTATGCACATTCATGTTGCCTTGCTTCAGTGATAGGAACTCTTTCCTCTTCCGATTCATTAAGCCTTCCGGGATATGGTGCTCTCTGAAGGCTTTGGTGAACTCTGCCCATGAAACTTGATGTCCTGGGGGAAACATTGCTTTGTAGTTGGCCCACCGGGCTCAAGCAAATCCTTGCAATTGCTAGGAAGTGAAGAGGGTCTTCGATGATCCGTGCATGGAAACAATTCCAGCTTCGACTCGATGGTGCGAAGCCGGTTGTCCGCTTCCAAGGGTTCACCCGCATCTAAGAAGACCGGGGCGAACCGATAAGAAGTCCGAGAAAGTCACCCTTTCTTCCGGGGCATTCCGGCCTTGGTGACGTTCTCGTGGAGCGGTGTTGCGGACCAATTGCTCCAATAATTCTCGCTGCTCCGCGCGAGAATCCGATACAGACGGCGATGGCCTCGCACCGGTGTCGGGGTGGTGGTGGTGTTTCCGCCCGCGTTGAGAACTCTCCGGCTCATCACGTCTCCTTGTTCCAACCATTCTGTCCAAGAAAATTTTACGTTAGACATCTTCATTCCAACATAATAATGGAAGAAACGGGAATACATGAATGAGGAATTTCAAATGAATCTTATGCAACAACCATCTTTATTAGAACAACCACCAAATCCATAAACACGTGCTCATACATCCACGTTACAACGATTCCTAAGATACACTCATGCGTGGTTACATCACGCTCGTTATTTAACTAGCGCCTAATTTACATACTAGTTTCCTCACTTGCTACTAGCTAGCACTCTACTCTTCTTCACGAAGCCCGGACGTCACTTCCGGCTCACGGAACTGCTCGTCTCGGATTCCGCATCCTCCGGTTGTGGAATCTCCGTGAAGTCTATGACGGAATCCACGTCCATTATCTCTTCAGGATCCTCCTCTTCTTCTTCAGATTCAGCCTCTATAGGATTCTCCTGCACTCATCGGTTCATCCTCGGGAGGTTGCTTGTCCTATTGCTGCATCCATTATCGCATTGTGTGCTCGCGGTAGATCTTGCTCTAACCGAGCGATCGGGGCATGTGCGTTTGTCAGCTGTTGATCCTTAAATTGAACCTGCTGCTCCTTGTTTAACAACTGCGCCTCTCTAAGTGCTAACAACTCCTCCTTTTCCTGCAGCTGTCTCTCCAGCCTTGTTACACGAATATCCTCCCTTTGTCCTCTTACTTCACTCACACCGGTACTCGTGTCTGTCCATCTCTCGTGGAGAAGTAAGAATATCGGATACAAGCAAAAACTATTCCTATTATTTCAGCAATTCTTTTATTCTAGCAATTGCATAGATATATTACTACCACTTCTTTTTCATTATTTATTGTTTGTACAACTCAAACCCACTTTTCATACACTCCCATCCGGCCAACACCTACTAGTACCCTATCTACATCCGACCTATGTCGACAAAATGTGGCTATCCTCCTACATCGGTGAAGTCACAACACAACTAGGCCGACGGCGCGTGGCTGTCGGCATCCGACTCGACGTCCTCGGCGGGTGAGGCGGGTGGTGGCTCGTAGTCCATCCCGGAGACCTCCTCGGCGTCGTCCGGTGGACCCTGCTGCTGCTGTTGCTGCAACTGCTGGAACTGCTCAAGTAGGTCGTCGTGGTCGTGGATCGGTGCGTGGTGTGCGTCGGCTATCCCGTCAAACATCGCCTCAAGCTCGGCCATCCGGTCCTGCACCACGACCGGCGTCTCCACGAGCGTGGTTACGCTGCTGCTGTCATCTCGGCCAACTATAGCTCGTGCTCCTCGTCCGCCTCGCGAGCGGCGTCTCGCTCCTCGGTGATCGTGGTCAGCTGTGCGTCTAACGCTATAGCCGCCCCGTGAAACCCGTCACGGTCTAGCGTAACCTCCACCAGCTGCTCCTCCAGCTCGGCGATCTCGGCGTGGGACCTCCGAACCTCCCGGCAGTCCACTCTACGGCGGTTCTTCCAAGCGCCAAGCTGTCGGTCCCGGCTCCGTGTCCGCAACTCTAGATCGTGGACCCGCTGCTCCAGCTCCGCAACGCGTGCAGCGCCGTGTGTCCTCCTCCTCCTGGGCGCGCTTCCTACCGCGAGTCATCGGCATCTGCAGGGAACATGTTTAAACGAGTTAAACACTTCTTCCCACGGAAGAAAACGAACAGAAACAACCTATACGAGTATTATGAAACTAGCTAAGTATATACCCCAACATTTATTTAGCACCCAATATGACATGATGCATGCTCGTAAACTAACTATACGTACTATAGTATATAAAACTATGACGAATAGTTAGCACTTCCCAAAACCCGAACTTCGAAGAGTTAGTAAAAATCTAACTATTCTACATCCTTATAGGGCTCCGCACTCTCTCGGGTTCTAACGTGCTAACGTGTTAAGTTTTGAAAACAAGCTTGTAATGATGTACTCGTTGCCTCCGAACCGCTCCGATACTAGCTGTGACATCCCCTCCGGGACACCCGGGAATCGGTACGAGAGGGACACTCGACGGAGCGAGTTACAACAGAAACATCATCTCATACAAGCCAGAATATATACATCATGGTATAATACAACCAGGTTTTCGAAATACAAACATTCGCGCAGCGGAAATATGACATTATTGAATTTTAACATCCTACGAGTATTCAGCGGAAGCTTGTACTATTATACAACCCAAAAGACTTTAAACGATCAACGTGACGTATCGAGCCCTTCGTACATCACGGTCCTCCCTCTTCACGGCGTGGGGATGCGTTCCCATTGAAGGGAACCTCCCTCCGGACATTGCTCCTCTTCCGGAAAGCTGCCATACAAGTCGTGGTAATACGACTCGTTCCCCGAAAGGTAACGAACAAACCCCGAGTATTCTAATACTCAACAAGACTGACCCGTCAACATGGCACGCTAAAGCCGACGCCTAGTATGCAAAGGCTTTCCGGTCGGGGGTTTACTCCTTTGCGAAAACAGCCTTAAAAAGGGTGGATCCTTACTTTCAATAATTTAGCTCGGTATTAAGTTCATTAGCCTTGACATTTGCAGCCTATCACTATGGCAATCAAGTTTGCAAGACAACATAAAATACATCATTTATCCTTCCGTCTCTCATCTTCATCTTCCATATAACTTACTACGATGTGACGAGCTAAACAAGGGGTACTCATTACTGCGAGGGACAGCGATTCGAATCGATTTTATACCAGCTGGCAAAACCCGACTACACGACGTATACGCATCCCACCGATCGTATACGACAACCTTTCCCGCTAGCACCTGACGGAAGACTAGCCATTTCCAACTCCCCGGAAGTATGGCGATGCCACGACTTCCCTCGTGGTCGACCCATCTCCCTCCCGTGAGACTATCCTCTCACTAACGACCGATAAAAGAGAGCTAGCTATGCTACATCTCCGGGGTGGTAGGGTACATCAGCTTGCTCGGGCCCATGATACCAGCATGTAGTACGGTACGTTCGAACTTGTTTAACTAAGCCGACAACGGTACGGTCCTTGACCGACTCGGACGGGGCTACCACCTTGCAAGACCTCAACTCCGTCTTGCCCTTTCTCCTACGAGGCCCGTCCGGTCTCATCTTCATTAACTCTCTCATCATCTTAGTGTAATCACACAACCCTTAAAGCCTTCATGCTTTAAGATTCCCTAAACATCTACCGTTGCGACTATGAATTAAGCTTAGCCTCTATTGAGCTACCACTACCGAGTATAGAATAAACAAACGGAAACCTACCATAATGCAACTAGGGTGTCAATCATTCCCTAACACCTAATGCACAAACATAACCGTACTATGTGATAAAGTAAAATATTTAAAAACATAGGTAGGATGCACCGGGGCTTGCCTTGATACGGTTCGGAGTTAGCTTCCTCGCTGCGTGGATCGACCTCGAGATTCCCGTCTCCGACTCGACCTCGGTGGAACCTCGATCACTTGGAACCTAGGTCGACCAAGCAATGCGTTGCGAATCACAATCATGTATGCATGAATGATTATGATAAAATTATGCAGGGGTTTCATTTATTAAGTCCAATAATTAGTAATTAATAATTAATGCTTCATCACCTTGGTTAATTAATAAATTATGAATAAGCATGTTCATTAAGTAATAATTAACAATTAATTATGCTGCTTAATGAATGTTTAATCAAGGTTATTAATTATTGATTAGTCCTGTTCCTTGATTAGTTAATTAAGTTTACTAATTACTTAGGTTTAACAATTAATAAATTATTCTGGTTTATTAAGCAATAATTAAATCATTACTGTAAAGGACATGTGATAAAAGGCTAATAGATTGGGATCACATAAAATAATAAAGTTTAAGTTTAATTTTGGAAAATAATTTTCATAATTACTTTCGTCTGCAAGTATCTCCTTCATCTAATTAAATTATTTTTCTTCATTAAACATTTAATTAGCATAAAATAATAACTTTTCTTTAAACAAAGAAAGTGATTAACTACTATTTATAAAATAAATTTACTCAAAATAAATATTTTATTTCAGAAATAAATAGATCTTATTTTTCGAGTCTAACAAACTTGGTTTGGCATTTTTACGAATTTTAATGAATTTTCTACGAATTTTTGAAATTTAAAAGGAATTCGGGCCAAACACTCGGGCCACGGGGTGGCCACACCGGATCCGCACGTGGCCATACGTGATCCCACGTGCGTGTGGCCCGCGTGTGGCTTCGCCGCGGCGGCGAGCTCACGGCGGCGCAACGGCCGGAGTTGGCCGGCTCCGAGCCAAACCTCGGCGCGATAGCTCCTTCCTATTCTATACAACGCGGCGAACTCAACCGTCGTACCCATGCGAGCATGAGCTCGCTCCGAGGCACGCCGGCGGCGAGGACCGGTACACGGCGGCGGTTCGGCACGGCGGTGAGCTCGCCGGAGAGCTTAAAATTTAGGGAAAAGCATACTGCAAGCTTCTACGCAGCATGAGCGAGGTCGGCGTGGGGTCCTTGGTACATGAGCAAGCGCGGAAGGGGGTGCTCACCGTGGAAGGCGGAAACGGCGGCGGTCGGACTCGAGGAGGATGATGATTTCCACGACGAGCTACGGAGCAAAGTTGCGGTTAGGTTGCTGGCCAAGATGAGCGCCCTCTTGCGCATCATTGAGAAGAAAAGCAACGCAAATGACGCACTATAGCTCACCAATTTGGAGATGTGGCGGAAGAACGCGGCCGGGAGCCCAGGGAAGAAGACGGCTTGATTCTCCGGATTCGGGGGGTTTGGGGACGAGCGACGGCTCGAGGAGTAGCGAGAGGGTCCGGCGGAGCTTGCGGCGGGGTTAACTCGGATGAGGGATGGGCGGAGTGGCCTCGGCGACGGTGGAGCAGGGGGTGCGGCAATGGCGGTTGAGAGAAAAATGAGAGAGAGGGAGATAAGAACGAGCCGGGGGTCTTATCCCCGGCGGGAGGCGGTGAAGGAAGCGAGCAGCTGCGTGGGCGGCCAAGCACCGCGTGGCGGGGCGCGTGGCTGCGCGGCCGGACAGGCGGTGCGGCCAAAGCGGCGCCGAGATGTGGGAGAGGGAGAGAGAGGAAGAAGAGAGTGACGGTCGGGCCCGGGTCGGCGGTTTTGCAAAAAGGCCCTTCTCCTTTCGCGAAATTGAAAAGCGCTCTTCCCGAGCTCCAAAAATTCCCAAATTTTTCAGGGGCGTCATTGAAAATATTTTAGGCATATTTCCTATTAGGTCCAGGGTAAAACTCCAAATCATTTTCGGATTAAAAATTCATAGTTAAATTAATAAAAGAGGCTTTGTTTATTTCTTGCAAATATTTTCACAAAGCAAAATAATTTCAGGGTATTTTTATAAATCTTTATTTATGCAATTTGAGCCAAAGAAAATGTTGAACATATATTTTATTCTTATTTCATTTCTTTTTAAGCACTTCCTTTCTTCTTTATCTATTTTGATATTTTATGTGTATGTTCTTAACATAAAATTTAATATCTTCACAAATGCAATAATGTGATGAAATGCTCATGATGACATGAAATGCATTTATTTTTCTAAGGGTTGTTACAGCCACCACCCCCAAGCGGTGCGCGCTCATCCGCCGATCCCCTAGGAGCAAGCCGTTTTTCCCGAATCGGCTCTCAAGCCGTGTGTATTTCGAAGATCCCCGGACAACCATCACCGCCTACCACCATTGACGCCGCAGCGAAGTTGGAGCTTAACGGTGAGCCTCAAGTCCCGATTCTTCTTCCATGATGTGTGTTATTCTATTCTACATCTCCTAGACCATGTGTTGGCTCCATTCCTTCGACGCAGTGGCCGAATTCCGCTCCTTCCCAAGTCCGGCGGTCGGTCCGCCTCTGCCATCACGGTGCGCACCAGGTTCCGGCCACCCCCGGGCTCCACCTCGCCGGTGAAGTTCACCCTCCGACCATCTCACGGGTAAATCATCGCCGTGTCGTTGTTCCTCGTGCCATGTAGACGCTCCCGGGGTTTGTTTCCCCAATTCTTCTCCTCTCGGAGCGAGCTAGAGGCACCACCGAACCTCCGGTGGAGTCGCACCTCGCCACCGGCCTCCGTCCGGCCGGTCTCCGGCATATTTCGCCCCACCCCCCCAACTTCGTGCGCCGTGTCGAGTAGGGCAGGTGGGAGCCATCGCGTCGAGCTTTGGCCCAAGCCGGCCCGCTCCGGCCACCGTGCCGCAGCTTCCGGCCATCGTCGCGGCCATGGCCACACCGCGGGCCACACGGCCCGGATCTCGTGTGGCCACGCCGGATCCGGTGTGGGCATCTCGTGCCCCCTGGTGTGGCACAGAACCATTAGTAATTTTTCAAAAATCGTAGAAAATTCAAGAAAAATCAGAAAAATACCGAACCAAGTTCATTAGACTCATAAAATTCTTTCCTACTTGATTATGTATTCAAATGCCTATTTTGAGAAATTATAATTTCATAGTTTAATTAATTACCTTTATTTGATTAAAATAATCTATTATTTTATGCTAATTAAATACTTAATTTAAGAAATGAATTTCTTTAAATATTAGAGATACTGTAGACGAAAGTATTTATGAAAATCGTTTGCCAAAACTAAACATAAACACCGTCATTTTATGTGATCACAATTTATTGCTTTATGTATTATTGCATATCTTTAGTTAATCATTAATTATTAATTAATGAACATGATTATTTATTACTTGTTAATTAATGAACATGATTAATTATTCATTATTAATTAATGAACATGATTAATTGTTAATTATTAATTACTGAACATGATTAATGATTAATTGCTAATTAATGATCGTGATTAATACAATCTTTGCATAATCATATCATGTACATTCATGCATGCATGATTGTGATTCGCGACGTATTGTTGGTCGACCTAGGTCCTGGCGTGATCGAGGTTCCGTCCGAGGCCGAGGCAGGAGACGGACACTTCGAAGTCGACCGACCCACCGAGGAAGCTAACCCCGACTCGAATCAAGGCAAGCCTCGGTGCATCCCACCTATGCTTTTAAATGTCTTTCTTTTATCACGATCAGTTGAGTCATGGTTGTGCATTAGGTTATAGAAATTGCTTGACACCCTAGATGCATGAGTAGGATTCCTATGTTACCTGTTTGTCCCATGTTGGTTTTTGTATCTCGATAGTTGCTACGCTTAATTCATAGGGCTACGGTAGAAGTCGAGTGGTGCTGAGCACACTCGCGAGCTGATACGACCGATCTTAAAGCATGAAGGCTTTCGGTTGATTGATGTCGTTCAAATTGAAGTAAAAGATGAAGATGAAGATGAAATTGAGACCGGACGGGTCCTGTAGGAGAAAGGGCAAAGACGAGGTCTTGCAAGGTGGTAGCCCCGTCCGTGTCGATCAAGGACCGTACCGTTGTTGGCCCTACCGAGCAAGTATTGAACGTACCGATTTACATACCGGTGTTTATGGGGCCGGGAAGCCGATGTAACCTAATTGCCCCGGTGGTTGGACGTAGCCCATCCCCTAATTGGCTGGAGAATGAGGCTAGGCCTCATGTCTCAAAGGGAGAGGAATGGGTGGTCGCTCATGGATAACGTCGAGGACGGGTATCACGTGGGGTCCCCGGGTTCTCGGGCGGATGGGAAACTAACCCGGCCATTGTCGGGAGTTAGCGTGAAAGGTTGTCGTATGCGACCAATGGGGTGCGTATACGTCGTGTAAACGGGTTTTTCACAGCTGGTGAAATCGATTCGAATTGCTTGTCCCTCGCAGTAATGAGTATCACTTGTTCACCGTGTCACATCGTAGTTAATCAACATGGAAGATGAGGACGAGAGATGGAAAGAAACATGGACTCGTTTGAATCTTGTCTTGCAAACTTGATTGCTATAGTTATAGTGTGCAAATACCAGGATTAATGAACGTAATGTTGAGCTAAAACATTGAAAGTAAGGATCCACCCTTTAATGTTGTTTTCGCAAAGGAGTAAACCCCACGACCTGAAAGCCTTTGCATACTAGGCGTCGGCCTTAGCGTGCCATTTTGACGGGTCGGTCTTGCTGAGTATTAGAATACTCGGGGTTTGTTCGTTACCTTTCGGGGAACGAGTCGTACTTTCACGACTTGTGTGGTAGCTTCTCGCAGAAGAGCAATGTCCCGAGGGAGGTTCCCTCCAATGGGAGCGTATCCCCACGGCGTGAAGAGGAAGGACCGTGGTGTACGACGGGCTCGGTACATCACGTTGAACGTTAATAGTCTTTTGTTGTATAAAGTACAAGTTTCCGCTGCAATACTCGTAGGTTGTTAAACTTCAATAATGTTTATGTTTTCCGCTGCACGAATGTTTGTATTTCGAAAACTTGGTTGTATTATACCATGATGTATATATTCCGGCTTGTATGAGATGATACACTCGTTGTAACTCGATTCGTCGAGTGTCCCTCTGTTCCGATTCCCGGGTGTCCTGGAGGGGATGTCACAGCTGGTATCGGAGCGGTTCGGAGGCAATAGTACATCATTACAAGCTTGTTTTCAAGACTTAACCCGTTTAGCACGTTTAGAGTACGCGAGAGTGCGAAGCCCATTTAAGGACTTAGAACAGCTTAGCGTTCCGACGGTTCAAAGTTCGAGGTTTCGTGGGTAGTGACTAACTATTCGTGTTAGTTCGTGCTAACTTCAGTAGTTCGACTAATTCGGATGAGTGCATGCATCATGACATTTTGAGTGCTATAATATGGGGGTTTTGGGATTAGACCGAGTTAGTATCGTAGTGTAGAGTCGGTTTCATATAGAGGGCACTAGAAAGGAGATCATGCTAGTGAAACAGAAGGCAAGCGTGAACTCTCACACGAGGCAATGGAATGGGGAATTTAAGATCTTCATCTACGGATGATCAAAGGCAATCAAAGAGATGGACGATCAGGTGTATTTATCAAGGAGCCCCGTATGAGAGTTACGGATTTAAAGGGATAGATTAAAGATGCTCATACGAATGGGTACTACAAGTAACTTTGGGGTTGGAATGAGAGATAGTGCACCTCTTCTATATACACTCGCTTGTGCTTTGGAACTTTAACGTATTCTACCGTTGGTATCCTTATATTCTAATTTTGGATCAGTGACACTAATACCAAGTTTTATAACGAGAATGGCACAAACTAGAAGAGGAAACTATCCCGAAAGCTCCCGACAAGATGTTCGAGAGCCAGCATCAACTCCACCTACCCCGGCACAAGCTATTGCCACTATATTGGAGTCTCGGGAAGAGCAACGGGAACTTCGCAGCAGCTTGTTCGGAATACGGCCCCACAGGCCGGTGGTCGAGATCAGCATGCTCCACCGGTTCACGTTGCATATTCGGATTTCATGGCTACTGGTCCACCCAATTTTTCCGATGAGGGAGATCCTCCGGAAGCGGACCATTGGCTACGTACTATCGAGTCGAAGCCGGAGCTCCTACCATGCACGAGTATTAGAAGACTATCTTTGCCGCTCGAGCAACTAGAAGGATTTGCTGGAGCATGGTGGGCTAATTACAAGGCCACGATTCCCGAAGGTCACCAAGTACTATGGCAAGAATTCACAAAGGCTTTTCGTGAACATCATATTTCGAAGGTATCATGAACCAAAACCGTAAGGAGTTTATAGCGCCGAAGCAAGGTGATATGACCGTACACTCCTATTCAAAGTTGTTCAACCGTCCGGCTCAATATGCTCCTCAGAATGTGGACACGGACGCCAAGAAGAAGGAATGCTTCAAGCAAGGACTTACTACCAAGTTACAATCCCGGCTTGTTTTGGACCGAGGAGTTAGTTTCAATGAGTTTGTAAGTGATGCTATACTCATGGAGGATGCTCTTCGTGTTCATCAAGAAGAGAAGACTAAGAAGAGAGCAGATCAATGAACAAGGAAGTGAGGTACCCTCCAAGTATCATCTAGTCCACACTTCGCAGCAGATCATAGGTTCGAGCCTATGCCATCGGGTCCCATTTCTTACCGGCCACCTCGAGTATCGAGCAACAGGTGTTTCCCGTTCAGCGGTCCAACAATCAGATCTATCGAGTATACGCCCCTTATCCCAAACTCCACAATCTGCCGACCATCCATGCTATAACGGTGGTTGTCTTGGACAATTGGCTCAAGATTGTGTCGCACCAACAAAGCAAAATTTTTCAACGCGCCCTCAAAGGAAAGCAGTTGGTCGACGGAAGAATGCACTCGAAATATGCTAAGATGAAGACTGGTCGTGTCAACTTCACCACCGTCGAAGAGATTCCGAAAGGGTCACAAGTCATGGCCGGTTTGTTCTCTATCAACCATCATGCTGCCATTATTTTATTTGACTCGGGAGCAACCCACAACTTCATCGACAAAGGATATGTCCAAAAATATAAGCTTCCATCATGCAAGATGACTTACCCACATCTCATATCATCGCACTGGGGTAATATACTTGCAGATCAAAGTACTACGAGAGATACCATTGAAGTTGGGTCGTAAGGATTATCCCACCTCCTTTATAGTCTTAAACGGGCAAGGATTGGATGCGATTCTTGGCATGAGATGGATGAAGTATCATAAGGCGGTATTGGATATAGATGCTTTTGCAGTTCACCTGAACTCTCCTCTTCACGGACGAGATTGCTTTCGGTTGACTTCTTCCCAAACTATTCTTCCAGTGATTTATAAGACTATTGGTAAAAGTTTGGAAGACATTCCTATAGTTTGTGAGTACCCAGATGTTTTTCCGGAAGACTTACCGGGTTTACCGCCGGATCGAGCGATAGAGTTTAAGATAGAGCTACGACTGGAACAGACACCGATATCAAGGAGACCGTATCGGATGCCACCAAATGAGCTAGCAGAGTTGAAGGTGCAATTAAAGGAGTTATTGGACAAGGGATATATTCGCCCAAGTTCATCACCACTGGGGATGCCCAGCCTTGTTCGTGAAGAAAAAGGACAAGACATTAAGGCTATGTGTGGATTACTGGCCTTTTAATGCCGTTACTATCAAGAACAAATACCCTCTTCCGAGGATTGACATCTTGTTCGATCAATTGATGGGAGCCAAGGTCTTCTCTAAGATAGATCTTCGTTCCGGATATCATCGGATTAAGATCGGAGTCGAAGATATACCCAAGACAACGTTTTCCACCGAGATATGGACTTTATGAATACTTGGTGATGTCTTTTGGATTAACCAATGCACCCGCACACTTCATGTATCTCATGAATTCCCTATTCATGCCGGAACTGGACAAGTTTGTCGTGGTATTCATTGACGACATCTTGATCTACTCCAAGTCGGAAGAGGAACATGCCAATCACTTAAGGATTGTGTTGCAACGGTTAAGGGATCACTAGCTATATGCTAAGTTTAGCCAGTGTGAGTTTTGGTTAAAGGAAGTGTCGTTCCTAGGTCACGTGATATCAGCCAAAGGAGTAGCCGTTGACCCAAGTAAAGTTAAAGAAGTGTTGGATTGGAAGCCACCGAAGTCGGTCTCGCAAATCAGGAGTTTCTTAGGATTGGCTGGTTACTACGAAGATTCATTCCAAATTTCTCAAAGATAGCCAAGCCAATGACTAAATTACTTGGAAAAGGATAAGAAATATGAATGGAGCAAGGATTGTGAAGAAGCTTTTCAGACATTAAAGAAGTTGTCGACAACAGCCCAGATGCTCGCTCGACCAAATCGACAAAGCCGTTTGATGTGTATTGTGATGCAACGGGAGCAGGACTCGGATGTGTTCTAATGCGGGAAGGTCGAGTGATCGCCTATGCTTCTCGACAACTTAGGCGTCATGAGGAACACTATCCCACACATGACCTGGAATTAGCAGTAGTGGTTCTTGCATTGAAGAGCTGGAGACATTACCTCTTGGGAAATTTAGTACATCTATATACCGACCACAAGAGTCTTAAATATATCTTCACTCAAGCGGATCTAAACATGCGCCAACGAAGATGGTTAGAGCTGATAAAGGATTATGAGATCGAGATTCACTACCATCCCGAGAAAGCAAATGTCGTAGTCGACGCCTTGAGTCGAAAAGTTCATTGCAACAATCTCACCGCTCGGCTATTGACCGAAACATCTAGAGAGGAAATGAGTGAGTCTAATCTTCGGATTCTTCCGTATGGAGCCTTGACCAATTTGGCTCTTATTCCTACCATTCGTGAAGAAGTGGTAGCAGCTCGGAAGAAGGATACTGGTATGGAACACATCAGAAGACGACTCAAGAAGTGTGAAGTCAAGTGTTTCCAAGAAGATGACGAAGGTGCTATCTCGGTTCAAGAATAGGCTAGTAGTGCCTAAGAACTTGGAACTTCGCAAGAAGATAATGGATGAAGCTCATACGTCCAAGTATTCTATTCATCCCGAAACCAACAAGATGTATCAAGACTTGAAGAAGAGATTTTGGTGGACAAGAATGAAGCGGGAGATAGCAAGGTATGTCAACGAGTGTGATACCCGTCGACGTGTCAAAGCAAAGCAATTGAAGGAAGCAGGTCCACTTCAACCTCTCGAGCATGCCCGAATGGAAATGGGAAGATATCAGCATGGACTTTATTGTTGGATTACCAATGACTCCACGGAAGCACGACTCTATCCGGGTCAAAGTTGACAGATTGACCAAGTCAACTCACTTTATACCGATACATACCAACTACAAGACCAAGCAATATGCAGATCTATATATTTCACGCATCCTATGTTTGCATGGAGTACCCCAAGACCATCATTTCAGATCGAGGAGCTCAATTTATATCTAGATTTTGGGAACAGTTGCATGAGTCGTTAGGAACGAAGTTAATTCGAAGCTCAGCCTATCACCCCCAAACGGATGGACAAACAGAAAGAATCAATCGAGTATCTTGAAGATATGCTTCGAGCATGTGTCTTAACTTATAGCAAGGATTGGGAGAAATGTTTGCCATTAGCGGAATTCTCGTATAATAACAGCTACCAGGAAAGTGCCGGAATGTCACCGTTCCAAGCTCTATATGGTCGTAGTTGTCGCACACCATTGAATTGGTTTGAAAGTGGAGAAAGAGTAATATTTGGACCGGATCTAGTAAAGGATGCTGAAGAGCAAGTACGTCTCGATTCAACAAAATTTGAAGAGAGCTAAGTCCCGACGAGTCAGCCTATGCGGATAAGAGACGTCGAGAGCCGACATTCAACATAGGAGATCAAGTCTATCTTCGAGTCTCTCCTACCAAAGGTGTCCAGCGATTTGGAATCAAGGGAAAGTTAGCTCCACGCTACATCGGACCTTTCCAAATTCAAGAAAGATGTGGATCGGTTGCATATCGCTTGGAGTTACCAAGCACACTTATCGAGAATTCATAATGTGTTCCACGTGTCTCAATTGAAGAAGTGCTTAAAGCCGCCAGTAGACGTGCCTATCGCAGATATTGAACAATTGCAACCCGATCCGACATATGATGAACATCCTATCAAGATTCTTGACACGGAGGATCGAGTCACTCGCCATCGAACCATCAAGTTCTACAAGATTCAATGGAGCAATCACTCCGAAGTCGAAGCCACTTGGGAACAAGAAGACTTCCTCCAAACAAATTATCTAGAGTTCTACAACGACTCTTGCGCAACCGCAGTTGCTCTTGAATCTCGAGACGAGATTCCTGTAAGGGGGAGGGCTGTAACAACCCTAAATAATAAGCATGCATTTCATGTCATTCATGATCATGTCATCATGTACATTGTTTAGCTATTTAATTTTTGTGTTAAGAAATGCACATAAAATGTCAATTTGACCTAAGTTAAATTAAGATCTTAAAAGAAGAATTTAAATAAAAGCGAATTATGGTGTTTAACATTTTCTGTTGATTAAACACAAAAATAAAAGATTTCTGAAGTTGCTATGAAATTATTTTATTTTGTAACAATGTCTACAAGAAATAATGAAAGCTTCTCTTTTTAATTTAAACTTGAATTTTAAATCCAAAAAATATTTAGAATTTGAACTTCGGCCAATAAGGAAAAAGGTCTAAAATGTTTTCAGTTCCATCCCTGAATTTTCGCAGAATTTTTCGAGTGCCGGAAGTACGTTTTTCCAATTAAACCAAAGTCGAGGGGGTTTTGTGTAAAATTTGCGGATCGGACCCACATGTCAATCTCTTCTTCCTCTCTCCCTTCCGCACCGCCTCGCCACCGAGCCGCGCCGGCAAGCCCGGCCGCGCGCCGTCCGCAGCTGGCGCCACGCGAGAGCTCTCCTACCGCCTCAACCCTCCGCCCCATCGGGATAAAGATCCAAGTTCAAATTGTTTTCTCCCCCTCCGACGCTATCTCTCCGACTCGAGCACCGTCGCCGTCCGCCCCGTCTACGCCCCGCCGCCCGGCCGCCTCCGGCCATCTCCGCGTGGGCCACCACCCCCAAGCGGTGCATGCTCATCTCGCCGAGCCCCTAGGAGCAAGCCGTTTTCTCGAATCGGCTCTCAAGTCGTGTGTATTTCGAAGATCCCCGGACAACCATCACCGCCTACCACCATTGACGCCGCAGCCGAAATTGGAGCTTCACGGTGAGCCTCAAGTCCCGATTCTTCTTCCATGATGTGTGTTATTCTATTCTACATCTCCTAGACCATGTGTCGGTTCCATTCCTTCGATGCGGTGGCCGAATTCCGCTCCTTCCCAAGTCCGGCGGCCGGTCCGCCTCGCCATCACGGTGCGCACCGGGTTCCGGCCACCCCCGGGCTCCACCTCGCCGGTGAA
Source organism: Chloris gayana (assembly GCA_031894775.1). Taxonomy (NCBI): domain Eukaryota; kingdom Viridiplantae; phylum Streptophyta; class Magnoliopsida; order Poales; family Poaceae; genus Chloris; species Chloris gayana. Next base: position 51,467 of record JAUNZO010000320.1, on the reverse strand, counting down.
GTTCACCCTCCGGCCATCTCACGGGTAAATCATCGCCGTGCCGTTGTTGCTCGTGCCATGTAGACGCTCCCGTGGTTTGTTTCCCCAATTCTTCTCCTCCGGAGCAAGCTAGAGGCACCGCCGAACCTCCGGTGGAGTCGCACCTCGCCGCCGGCCTCCGTCCGACCGGTCTCCGGCATATTTCGGCCCCCCCCCACTTCGTGCGTCGTGTCGAGTAGGGCGGTTGGGAGCCATCGCGTCGAGCTTTGGCCCAAGCCGGCCCGCTCCGACCACCGCGCCGCAGCTTCCGGCCGCCGTCGCGGCTATGGCCACACCGCGGGCCACACGGCCCGGATCCCGTGTGGCCTCGGCCGGATCCGGTGTGGGCATCTCTCGTGCCCCCTGGTGTGGCACGGAACCATTAGAAATTTTCCAAAAAACGTAGAAAATTCAAGAAAAAACAGAAAAATACCGAACCAAGTTCATTAGACTCATAAAACTATTTCCTACTTGATTATGTATTCAAATGCCTATTTTAAGAAATTATAATTTCATAGTTTAATTAATTACCTTTATTTGATTAAAATAGTCTATTATTTTATGCTAATTAAATACTTAATTTAAGAAATGAATTTCTTTAAATATTAGAGATACTTGCAGACGAAAGTATTTATGAAAATCGTTTTCCAAAACTAAATATAAACACCGTCATTTTATGTGATCACAATTTATTGCTTTATGTATTATTGCATATCTTTAGTTAATCATTAATTATTAATTAATGAACATGATTATTTATTAATTGTTAATTAATGAACATGATTAATTATTCATTATTAATTAATGAACATGATTAATTGTTAATTATTAATTACTGAACATGATTAATGATTAATTGCTAATTAATGATCGTGATTAATACAATCTTTGCATAATCATATCATGTACATTCATGCATGCATGATTGTGATTCGCGACGTATTGTTGGTCGCCTAGGTCCTCGCATGATCGAGGTTCCGTCCGAGGCCGAGGCAGGACACGGACACTTCGAAGTCGACTCAGCCCACCGAGGAAGCTAACCCCGACTCGAATCAAGGCAAGCCCCGGTGCATCCCACCTATGCTTTTAAATGTCTTTCTTTTATCACAGTCAGTTGAGTCATGGTTGTGCACTAGGTTATAGGAATTGCTTGACACCCTAGATGCATGAGTAGGATTCCTATGTTACCTGTTTGTCCCATGTTGGTTTTTGTATCTCGATAGTTGCTACGCTTAATTCATTAGGCTACGGTAGAAGTCGAGTGGTGCTGAGCACACTCGCGAGCTGATACGTCCGATCTTAAAGCATGGAGGCTTTAAGTTGATTGATGTCGTTCAAATTGAAGTTAAAGATGAAGATGAAGATGAAATTGAGACCGGACGAGTCCTGTAGGTGAAAGGGCAAAGACGAGGTCTTGCAAGGTGGTAGCCCCGTCTGTGTCGATCAAGGACCGTACCGTTGTTGGCCCCTGCCGAGCAAGTATTGAACGTACCGATTTACATACTGCTGTTTATGGGGCCAGGAAGCCGATGTAACCTAATTGCCCCGGTGGTTGGACGTAGCCCATCCCCTAATTGGTTGGAGAATGAGGTTAGGCCTCATGTCTCAAAGGGAGAGGAATGGGTGGTCGCTCACGGATAACGTCGAGGACGGGTATCACGTGGGGTCCCCGGTGTTCTCGGGCGGATGGGAAACTAACCCGGCCACCGTCGGGAGTTAGCGTGAAAAGTTGTCGTATGCGACCAATGGGGTGGGTACTCGTCGTGTAAACGGGTTTTTCCCAGCTGGTGAAATCGATTCGAATCGTTGTCCCTCGCAAGTAATGAGTACCGCTTGTTCACCGTGTCACATCGTAGTTAATCAACATGGAAGATGAGGACGAGAGATGGAAAGAAACATGGACCTATTTGAATCTTGTCTTGCAAACTTGATTGCAATAGTTATAGCGTGCAAATACCAGGATTAATGAACGTAATGTTGAGCTAAAACATTGAAAGTAAGGATCCACCCTTTAATGTTGTTTTCGCAAAGGAGTAAACCCCACAGCCGTAAAGCCTTTGCATACTAGGCGTTGGCCTTAGCGTGCCATTTTGACGGGTCAGTTTTGCTGAGTATTAGAATACTCGGGGTTTGTTCGTTACCTTTCAGGGAACAAGTCGTACTTTCACGACTTGTGTGGTAGCTTCCCGGCAGAAGAGCAATGTCCCGAGGGATGTTCCCTCCAATGGGAGTGTATCCCCACGCCGTGAAGAGGAAGGACCGTGGTGTACGACGGGCTCAGTACATCACGTTGAACGTTAATAGTCTTTTGTTGTATAAAGTACAAGTTTCCGCTGCAATACTCGTAGGTTGTTAAACTTCAATAATGTTTATGTTTTCCGCTACACGAATGTTTGTATTTCGAAAACTTGGTTGTATTATACCATGATGTATATATTCTGGCTTGTATGAGATGATACACTCGTTGTAACTCGCTTCGTCGAGTGTCCCTCTGTTCCGATTCCCGGGTGTCCCGGAGGGGATGTCACACATATGCATACGCACTCATGCAAAACAGCACCCATGCATTACCATTTTCATCAACCTTGTATTCTTTTTACTTATTCATTGCATTTCATCTTCTAGGTGACGACGTTGAATTGATTCCGCCGGAAGAGACAATTGCAACGCTCAACGCTTGTGAGGCTAGTGTCTGTCGAGTCTTAAACTCGGTACTAGTACTACCCGGTCCCTCACGAGCGTGGAATTCGATGGTGCAACACACGAAACGCACAAGAACACGGGATTTTAGACAGGTTCAGGCCCTCGAATCGAGAGTAATACCCTACGTCCCGTGTGTTATGTATTGCCTTTAGCGATTTGCTAATTGCAAGATCTCAAAGAGCTTTCGGGGGTCCCTGCTCCGCCTTATATATCCAGGGGAACTAGGGTTACATGCAGAGTCCTAGTCGATTACACGGATTACATATATGGGAGTTATATCTCTAGCTTTCTTTATTGATTCAGGGTCCTAACGGACTACAATTTATTCCTTAACTTGCTTCTCAAGCTATCATACGCCGGTCTTGATATCCGTCTCATCTCCATACCGGTATATGGAATCCTCTGTTATTCCGGACCGGTCGGGAACCGATCCGTTGGCTATCTCCATCACCTTCATCTTCATTGATTTGTTACCATGTCTTTGCGCATCCATTCCTTTATCATCTGTATACCCATAAGGCAAGTATACGACAAGTAGCTCCCGAGTAATTTTTGATTTGACCTTGGATAAGACCGACCAGCTTTCCGCATGTTGGTCTTGATTCCATGGTAAAATTAAAAAGAACTCTAATCTGCTGCAATGGTTCTTCCTTCTTCGAAGCGCTTTAAAAAGCGAAAAAATTAGTGTTTTTATCCTTCATATCACCTAATTAGGTAATCATTGCATATTCTTCTTTCGGTGCACCGACTAGGTGCACCCAATTGGGTATAGCCCCCGACTCTTGGATCATTTGAACTCCTTTCAAATAATGCAAGAGTCCACTAGTTGATTCTTCATTATTTCCTTTGATATGCAATCGTTACAAACCACTCCATTTATTTTTCCATTATTTTCCACCTCTCGCGATCGTTATAGACCGCTTTGGATACGGTGCACCGACCGAGTGCACCTAATTAGGTATAGCCCCGACTCTTATATCATTTGAGGATCGCAAATAATTCAAGAGTCTTTCTCGGAGAGACTATGCTTTACTATCTTTCATGAAATCATATCTCTCTTAGCAATTTCTGCCAAGAACACATTTCTCGGACCGGTCTAACCAGCCACATCACATTTCCTTTAAAGACCGCTTAAGTCGGTCTTAAGTTAACTAAAATGCAAAATTCTGGTTGATCGGACCAGTTTATTCCTCATATTCTCACATCGACTCGAGTCTCCAAGGCCTATGATCAGCCGGATGATTAACACCCACAGACCTAAGGCATCCATTAACATTGAGTTAGGTAAAGTCTAACTCTTGCATACTCGCTAAATCATGAAATTCAGCATTACATTAATTCCAATCCGAAAATTTCATATTTCAGACCGCTTTCTTATTCACAAAAAATCAGCGCGAGTATAGCGCTAATTACAATGGCTTATCCGTATGACCGTTAGGTCATAATTAACGCAAATAACAGATCTTTAATATCCTTATGGCCGTTAGGTCATAATTGCACAGATCACAACATAAGTCTTTTAATGCTAAATCCATCAGGCCTTGTGAAATAGCCCAATAACTTTTCAGCCTCCGGCCCATCCCAGTGCCTATAAAGGGAAACGAAAGGTCGACCTAGGTCAAAACCCATTCCCGAAAGTCCTTACGCGCCCGCCATTCGCCCTTGTTCTTCGGTCACCACGATCATCGTTCTTCCCTTCCGCTCAAACCAATCTCGGATTTTCTTTTTCCATCTCTCAAGATGGGTAAGAAGAAATCCGCCGCCAACCCCGCGTCTTCTTCCTCTCGTTCCTCACGATCGGCTTCCATTCGGCGTTCAAGATCTTGGTAGTAGCAAGGTCACCGAAACATCACTCAAAGATGCGGTTCGTGACGGATATCTTCCTCCCCGACCAATCCCGAACCGGAGTGTCCCTACCCCCGGCCAAGTCCCATGGGGAATAGATGATTCTCAGCAGTTAGTTTTTAAAGCTTTTTTCCTCCGTGGCCTTGATCTCCCTTGCTGCTCCTTCTTTAGGGGCCTTCTTTTCTTTTACGGATGGGAGTTAGTGAATCTCAACCCTAACTCCATCCCGCAGATTGCTTTTTTCATCCATCTCTGCGAGGCTTTCCTTGGAGTTCTCGCCCCACTTCAAGTTATTCCAATATGTTTTCCAAATCTGCCCACTTCCTCTTCGGACCGCCAAGCTGCAGTAGGCGGAGTAGGAATTCAATGCTCGGAGTGCAGATGAATATTTCTCCTCTATTTCCTTAAATAAAAGAATAGCCTTGTGGAAAAATGGGTGGTTCTTCCGTGACAATCCCCGACTCGCACTCCCTCCCTTTAGCGCTAAGATAGCCAAAAACTTCCCTTCTCTAGATACTAGGGAAAAACTCAAAGAAGATGGAGAAATCCTCGCGCTCTTGGCTTGCAATAAATATCTAAAGGAAGTCAAAGGCGTCACCGCCGAGACAGATCCTTTGGAGCTTCATAGTGCGAGGAGTCCAACCACTCAAGAAGCAAGAACACCCGAAGATGGTGTTTCGACGAAGACGTTGCCATTCCGTTGGATGGAACTCTTCTCCCCGATAAAGAGCGGTTGGAAGCCCGCCTCAAACAAATGCTCCAGCTCGAAACCGGATTTATCAGGATGCCCGAGAGTGGGTCCGCTTTCAGCTCGTCTAACCCTCGGGATCCGATAAGTATCTCTCTCTTTATCTTTGAATCTTGTTTATTTTTAACCTTCATCCTCTTACGCAAATTCAATTACTCAATACAGAAAATGGACAACTTCAAGAGCCACCCTCCTCTACCTCCCAATGATACTTGGGGGAGGACTATGCGGGCACATCGCTCCCTCGTCGTACAGTGCCGGTCTTACTCAAGGCACTTCGCACCGGTCTTTCCTCTCGCCACCCAAAGATAGCTCCGAAGATATCCAAATCCGAAAAGGTGGTTCAAGCTCCTAGTACGAAGAAACGTACTACTTCCTTGACCATCGGCAAACCCGCTTCAACTTCCGCCGCATCGGCCGATACGCGCACGGAGGCACAAAACTCGAAGAGCGGCGGAAAGAAGCGTAAGCCGTCGAAAGAGATCGCCAAGCTGCTCCGGCCGCTTTTGAAGCTGCTTTGGGAAAACCTCAAGGAGCCCCTCTTTAACAGTATTCCCTATCCAATGTTCCCAAGAGGTCCCGATATGGTAGCTAGACCGGTCCCAGTGACGCAGAGAAGCAGTCCCTAGCAACGCAAGTCAATCTAGCGGCAAAAGGACGGCAGAGGGAACCAATGAGGACACTCAAGGTCCCGCCAAGAAGATCAAGACGTCCACCGGCTTCAAGAAAGCTACCTCGTAAGTCCTTTATATCAACAATCTTTTCTCGAACCGCTTCAACCCCGCCTTATATCGTTTGCCTTTCTTCGCAGAATCCCTTCTAATTTTCAAGCTAGTATAGCTAGCTTTTTGAGAAACAAAACTTCGCTCCAGCTCCAACCAATAGTGCTTCCACTACCTCCTCTACTCGCACCCCCGCCTAGTGCCAAGCCTTCCGAAGCTCCAAGTGCGGCACCCGCAAAGGAAATCCCTACCGCCTCTAGTGCGTAAGCTTCGTCCCAAATCACCGAAGGTAAAGCCGTCAATATTGGAGACTCATCTCGCTAGCAATATCCCTCCCCAGTGCAACTCTATTCCGAATTCCTCTAGAGCTCTCACCGGGACCAGCCTAGGTGGAAGAAATTCCTCGTCGGCGCAGGACGACACGCAAATCTCCAGGAGAACCCGTGACCGGCCAAAATGGAAGTCGGAGATGTGGAGGTGGACAGCTCTAGTGGAGCTAGAACGTTCACCGCAACAGCTCAATGGGACGCCCTCCAAGAGGAAGAGGCCCCGAAGAACTTCTCCGAGTCCGGCCGGTACATCCTTCCGCTTCAATGGTTTCTTCAAGCAATTTCCTTTTAATAATTGAATCTCTTACTTCTTCCTTCTTTTAGGTTCTTCTCGAAAAACACCGAAGCTAAAAATGCTATAATCGCTCGTCCGGAGGAAGAGCTATGCACCAATCAAGAGCGATTGGTTGAACTCGGAATCTCGGACCGCCGATCCGAAATCCAAGGAAACCGATCTCGCTGAAATGGGAAGCCAATCTGTTGAACACCCACCAGCCGATGGAGGAACGCCGGCAAGAGATCATCAAGCTCCGAAAAGAAATCCGGAGTAATACTCTTAATTTTATCTCGCACATTCCATATTTTTCTTCCTGCCTCTCTTCTCGACCGGTCTTACTCCTTATCTCAAAGACTTGAAAGTCTCGTTGCCGCTCATAAGAAGGCAGAGGAAATCCTTTCTCGAGAAGGCAACCGCTCAGGAACAAGCGCTTGAGGAGGGCTCTCGTGTTGAAGAACAACAGCAGCTCGAATTGGAGAACCGGAAGGCGAGCTTACCGCCAAGGATAACATCCTCGGCGCAAGCACTTCGCTCCAACAAGATGCTAGAAACTGATAATGCTCGCCTCGAAGGCCGAACTAGCTAAAGCTTTAGAAGCAGTAAAAACGACGCAGTGCAGACAAAGAGAGCGCTCCGAGGACTGCCCACGAATCTGCCCAGCTTGCTCTCAAAGCAAAAGAACGCGAGATCCAGCGTCCGATAAAAGTTGAGACCAAGCCGAGAGAATCGATTGTTAATATCAAAGGCAGATTCGTAGCTGCAGAAATCAGGCACGTACGTAAGTTACTTCTTTCTTATTCCTTCTTATGAAATTCCTTTAAAACACCGATCTGCAGTGATAATCCTTTCTTATATTTTTGCTTTCTTCAGAACTTGTCTGTAGGTACAATGACGCACGCTGGAATATCTTAATGGCGGTCAAACTATTGATCCCAATGAGATAGATCTCGAGTCCGCCATCCGGGCCTTCCCGTAAGAATCAAAGAGCATTCCAGGATGGTTGCTGCTGCAGGAGGAGGCCATATAGCCGCTATAATCCAATCTTGGACTCCGGTCTCGGATTGTGATTTCAATTTTATCGTGGATGGCGCCCACCCGAACACTACCGAAGATCAGTTCAATGAGCTGAAGAATTCACTTATTGGTACTGTTTCGGAATTGATAGAGGATATTCCTCTTGATCCAACGGGTGCTCCTCCGAATGTAGCACTAGCGGCCTTTGCTCTAGATCAAGATGCTCAGGATGCAGCAGCCGCCGCTAGGCAGACAGTAGAAGATGCATTCGAAGATTTAGATGCTGATTTACCACAATCTTCTTCTCGATTCTGAAGAAACGCTGGACGATAGATTAGTTGAGAATCCTAAGACCGGTGATACCGGTACTTCCAGCGGTCCCGCTTAGTAGATTTTGTATTAAGGCCAACTTGCTTTTGTAATCAAACATCTTGATCATCATGTTGTTTACATTATTTTAAATACTGGTTGCTTTTCTTTTCCATATGAATACTGGTTTCACCATCTTATTTACTAACTTTTTGCCCAATACATGATAGTTATTTCAGCTAAAACTAACTATGACCAAATTCTCGCTCTAATCAGCGCAGATCACAATTCATAGTTATAGCTTACTTTAACAAGATCATGTAACATAGGAAAAAGCCAGGTTGTAAGATTTAAGACTTCACAGATCGCTCTTAACACAGCAGCCTACCAATCAGTATTCATAAGAAAAATGCTACACAATTTCCTTTCCTGAACATACCAGTCTCAACTTGAAAAGAAACAGACCGCTCTCGACACAAAGAGCCTACCGACTAAATGACTGGTCTTATTGTTCGAGAATAGCATAATATCACAGATCGCTCTTAACACAAGCAGCCCCCTAGCTCGATAATTTAATTCAAAATTAAAATATTGAGACACAAAAATCAAACACATTCTCATTAGACAGAATTACTTTATTATAATATGAAAAATTTACAGAAAATTCTTTTAAGTATAAAAACGACGAAGTTGTTCAATGTTCCAAGAATTTGGAATTTCTTCTTCCTCCAAGGTCATAAGCCTATAAGCCCCTGGTCTGGAAACCGATTTAGCCGGAAAAGGTCCCTCCCGGATCGGTGACAACTTATGCCTGTTCTTGTTGGATCGAATCTTCCGAAGAACCAAGTCTCCTACTTGGAATTCTCGTGTTCGAACATTGCGATCATGATAACGATGCAATCCCCGATGATACTTGGCTGCTTGAATTAAAGCTTGATCCCTCAATTCTTCCGCAGCAATCGGTTCAACTTGGCGCTGATCTTCATATTTCTCTTCATCATAGTACTCGTACTCGAGCCGACACCATATTCACTTCTATAGGTAGCATGGCTTCGCATCCATACACCAAAGAAAAAGGAGATTGCCCCGTAGCCCTACTAACATTAGTGCGTAGTCCCCAAAGCACCCAGGGCAATTCCTTAACCCACTTTCCTGCATACGGCTTCAAACGGTAAAAATTCTGGGTTTAAGACCGGTCAAAATCATTCCATTAGCTCGTTCCACCTGTCCATTGCTTTGCGGATGTGACACCGACGCATATTGTATCTTAATTCCCAAACTTTCAAGCATAATCCTTGAAGAACTCCGGAGTGAACCGAGGCCCATTATCAGTAATGATACCGTGCGGGACTCCAAAGCGCACAAATATGTTTTGCGTAAACTTGATCGCTCGGGCCGTAGTCGTACTAGTAACAGCTTTGGCCTCAATCCATTTAGAGAACTTATCTGCTGCCACAAAAATATGCGTGAATCCTCCCGGTGCCCTTTTAAAAGGTCCAACAATATCCAGCCCCTAAGTAGAAAAAGGCCAAGTCATTGGAATTAACCGCAACTCGTGAGCCGGAGCATGAGGTCGTCTCGGCGAAAAATTGACATCCCCGACAATTCTTGACCACTCGTGTCGCATCGTCCGTCGTTGTAGGCCAGCAAAATCCTTGTCCGAACACCTTCCCAACTAGTGTCTTCAAAGAAGCATGATTTCCACAAATTCCCCGTGCACGTCTTCAAGCAATTGAATGCCATCGAAACCGATACACATTTCATCGTAATATTAACTCCACGCCTATATAACTCTCCTTCGAGAATTAAATAATTGCGTGCTCGAACCTCTAACCTTTGCTTCTCCACCTTATCTTCTCGGAGTTTTACCGGATCGCAGATAGTCAAGGTATGGGGTACGCCAATCGAATCAATAATCATAACGTCAAGTGGCCGAATATCTTCCGACAAAATCGCTCCTTCAACGTTGATTACGTTATCTCGTCTTATCCGATAAGACCGCTTCTTCGCATCGGTCCTTTGAGACTACTTTCTCCGCCTCGGTCCTTCAAGACTCGCTTCATCTACGATCTATGTAATAGTAGCCTTGCGCTCCATCTTTATGGATGGCTTATCCAATACTTGAAGGAAGACACCAGGTGGAACCGCTCGTCTTGAAGACCCCAGCCCGGCTAACTCATCCGCAGCAGAATTGTTTCCGCGCAGTATATGAGAAAATCGCAGACCATCAAATTTGTCTTCAAGTTTCCTAACCTCTTGTCGATAAGCAATCATATGATCATCATGAGCATCCCACACCTTGTTAACTTGACTTATTACCAGCATTGAATCACCATATATGTCTAATCGTCTAACTCCTAACAAAACAACTACTCGAAGTCCATGAAGCAAAGCTTCATACTCCGCGGTATTGTTTGAGGCTTTGAAATGCATTTGTAAGACATATCTCGAGTGGTTCTTTCTATGGGGTGAGAACCACGACCCCAGCCCCCACACCCGAAAGCTGCAGTGGACCCGTCGAAGAACATCTCCCAATACTCCAATGTCTCGGATCCCTCGCGGAATTTGCGTCTCCAACCACTCGTTATGAAATCAGCTAAAGCCTGTCCCTTGATAGCTATCCGCGAAGAAAACGTAATCTCATATTGGCCAAGTTCTATAGCCCACTTAGCAACCTGGCCCATCGCCTCTCGGTTTCGCACAATATCTCCAATGGCAAACCCAGCCTTAACTTCAATGGGGTGCGCTTGGAAATAATGTTTCAGCTTTCGAGAAGTTATCACTATCGCATATATCGCATCCGTGATTCAAGTAAGAACTTCACTTACAAAATATACCGGATGTTGCACCAATTGCAGATGTCCCTCTTCCTTCCGATCGACCGCCGTAACCGTGCTCACCACATGGGTTGTTGCGGAAATATACAACTCGAATAGTCTCATCTGGTACCGGAGGTACCAATACCGGAGGGTTGCTAAGGTATTCCTTGAGCTGATCAAGCGCGACCCGTGCCTCGTCTCGTCCACTCAAACTTATCTTGCTTCTTAAGCAACTTGAAGAACGGAAGTCCACGAACACCCAGCCTTGAGATGAAACGGCCGAGAGCAGCCATACTACCCGTCAACTTCTCGAACATCCTTCAAGCAACTCGGAGGTTTCATGTTGATGATCGTCCTGGATTTTTTCTCGGGTTAGCTTCAATGCCTCGCCATGACACTAGGTAACACAAGTAATTTCCCGTAACGAACTCCAAACACACACTTTCCGGGGTTGAGCTTCATGGAAAAATTCCGCAGATCATCGAAGGTCTCTCGCCAGTCGTAGAGAAGATTCTCGCTTTTCGAGATGTTACCACTATATCATCAACATAAGCTTCTGCGTTCCTTCCCAATTACGAATCCAAGCAACGTTGTATACCGCGCCGATACGTAGCTCCGGCATTTTTTAATCCAAAAGGCGTAGTCGTATAGCAGTATGCTCCGAAGGGGTGATAAACGTGGTCTTTATTTGATCTTCAACTCTCGGTGGTATTTCATGATACCCCGAATAGGCATCAAGGAAACAAAGACGCTCGCAGCCCGCGGTCGAATCAACGACTTGGTCAATCCAAGGCAGCACGAGAGGGTCTTTGGGGCAAGCTTTGTTGAGATCAGTATAATCGACACACATTCTTAATTCTTTAGTATTCTTTTTTGGTACAAGGACCTGGATTGGCAAGCCAATCTGGATGATACACCTCCCTAATGAACTTAGCTGCTAATAACCTAGTTATTTCCTTCTTGATGGCCTCCTTGCGGTCTTGAGCGAACCTCCGGAGCTTCTGTTTGATCGGCTTCACATCGGGCCCACTAACAGTGCGTACTCAATCTTCTCCCTAGGAACACCCGGCATGTCGAAGGCTGTCATGCAAAGATATCCCTATTTTTCTCGGAGGAAAAGAATGAGTGCGCTTTCCTATTTATCCCCCAAGTCAGCCCCTATATGGGTGACCTTGGAGGGGTCCGACTCATCAAGCGTAATAGTCTTGGAAACGATCGCATCGCATTCGGTTTCTCCTTTGCGACCTTCTTGATCGGAACTTCATCTTCCAACCTTGCTTGTACTTCTAGAGCCTCACCGCTTCTCTCGATTTCTCGACGTTCATCCTCCGAATTGGCCCGAGAGGCCAGCTCGGTGCTATGTACTTCACAAGCATAAGCGGTCTTGATATCACCCCGGAGCGACAAGACCCCATTTGGTCCCGGCATCTTTAACATCAAGTACCGATAATTCGAGATGGCCATAAACTTTGCCAAAGCCGGTCTTCCAAGTATCGCATGATACGCTCGAATCAATGTCGGCTACCCGGAAGATAATATTCTCCTTCCCGTAGTTCTCCTTTGTCCCAAAAGTCACCGGCAGAGAAATCTGCCCCAAAGGATAGCTGTTTCGCCCGGTATTATACCATGAAACGGTGAAACGCTGCGATCCAAATCAGCTACGGAGAGGCCAAGCTCCGGCAGAGTTTTAGCAAACAAGATATCCAGGCAACTTCCTCTATCAATGAAAGTTCTCTTCAATCGCACCTTGTGAACGATGGGGGCCAGGATGAGCGGATATTTACCAGCTTTTGGCAGTACCTCGAGATGATCAGCCCTGCTGAAGGTAATGGGCACCTCGCACCACCGTAGGTATTCAGGAGTGGCGGGAGCAATGGCATTAACCTCTCGAAGCGCCAATTTTTGCTTTCGCTTTGACTTGTACGCGTCCGGGCCTCCATAGATCATGTTCACCTCCCGAGCCGGTTCTTGAAAGCCTTCGTCATCCTCATTGTCATCGCGCTCTTTATCCTTGCCCTTGTCGTCTCTCCGATTCCTATGAGCAAACCGGGGTGCAACCTTTAAGGCAAATTGAGCGAACGGTCTTACCAGGAAGCACTCCTTAGCTTTATGATTCCCATTATGAATAATGCAAGGGCCCTCCGTAAGTGTTTCGAACGACAACCGTTCTCTTGGACCTCTCTTACGAGGTGCCGGCCGATCTCCTCCATGAGACCGGTCGACAGCTGCAACAAGGTGATCAGCCTTGCGCTTATTGTTATTCTTGGATCCAGATCGGTTGCCTTGGTCATGCTTCGGTTCCTTCCCTTTGTTACCACGCAAATTGACCACGTTTGATTCACCAGCAGCGTAGTCATCTCGCTATCTTGAAGCACTCGACGCCGTCATGGTAAGGTTCCGATTTTGCCTTCCAATCTTGTGAACCAATGCTTCACTTCGGACGCCGACTTGAAACGCCGCAATTACTTGCTGATCGGGAACATTGGGGATTAAGGCCTTCTTGTTGCGAAACGCCCGATGAAGTCTCGTGAGAGTCTTGTCGGGCTTCGCTTCAGCCTGTTGAGGTCGAAGTAGTTCCCCGGCTTCTCACAAGTCACCCGGAAGTTCTCCACGAACTTTTTGGTGAGGTCACCCCAGGAAGAGATAGATCTCTCGGGTAGGGATTGCAACCACAAGCGTCCAGCCTGCTCCATGCACATAGGGAGGTAATTAGCTAGCACAAACGTATCTCCTCCCGCCGACCGGATGGCGGTGGTGTACATGCGGAGCCACTCAGCAGGAGGTGCTTTGCCGTCATATTTATCAATAGCCCCAGTGCTTAAATCCCCTGGGGTATTTGCAAATGCGTAAATCTCGCGTGAAAGCAGGGATCACGGAGTACTCATCATCTTCCGGACCGGTCCATACCAGTGAAGGGGATCGTCGAAGAGGGTAATGCCGGTAGTTACGATCCCTATCATCATCGGAGTAGTCGTAGTATCGATCATCTTGATACATATCTCCCGAACCATCCCGGCGGTCGTTGTTCGCCGGTTGAGCGATCCGTGAAGGAGGAGGCGGAGGCGGAGACGGAGGCGCCGCTTGGCGATCATTGTTGTCTCGTCGAGGCTCCCCATCTCTATCTCGGTTGTCTCGTCCTCTTCGGTCTCCGGTATCACGACGATCATCTCTTCTTGGCCGGTCATCCCGATGAGCATGTCGGTTGCCTTGCCCTCGTTGGTCATTGCGCGGAGGATTTCCACCAGGGGGCGGCGCAGAAGCTGCCGGTCCACGCCGAGGCGAATTAGTCACGTGCGGGCGAGGCGGGGCAGGATCCCGCGGACGATCATCCACATGACGGGTTCGACGCCTCTCATCTTCTTCTTGTCTCCGGCGCTCTTCCCTTCTCTCTACATGGCGATCGATGAGGACGTTACGAACGTCACGGTTGCCATTGAGTGGTACGCGCAAATCTTGGTCCGCCGATCGGGGTGTGTCAAGGCCCAAGCCTTCCACCGAAGAAGCTCCTTCAGCACCGGGCTCTCGTAGGCCGCTCCGAGCGAGAATGTGAGCGGTTGGAAGATTCCGATCTGTCGTGAACGAGTTGATTTGTTTGTAGAGCAGCTGCGTCTACCAAATTCAAAGCGCGTTGCAACCCCGGTGTTGCATTGAGGACTTCTTCCGGTATTGTCTCAAGGATTTGCTTCACTCCCACGATGTTGTGGATCGGCGACGTGAAGACCCGAGCGCCATTTAATTCCACTTCCAAGGAGCTCAAGTCCAATGCTCGCTTGAAGAACGATGGCGCCTTCCGCCGCGGCATCCACGTCGGCCGTTATATCCTCGGGGACGTTTCTTCCGGTCCCCGCACCGCTCCGGCAGCGGGCCCGTGGCGGGGGAGCGGTCGCGGGAACGCTTCCTCCGGCCCGACTAGTACCAGCGACGTTTGCGCGATGATTCGCGGCCGAAGGTTGTGGAGGTTGTTCATCTCCGTCCGCTTCATCTGTTTCACGACGACGACGATCGGATTCGTCTCTCGCCATCCTAGCTTCTTCAGCAGCTGTTTCTTCGGGATTAAGTTCCCGAAGGATTGGACCCGTCATGAATACTTGGAAGAAGGCCGGATACCCTTCCTCGAAGTCCTTATCAAGCTCGTGGGAGCGGCTTATCATCACGGATCGGGTGCCGGTCCGAGACGCGAGCGGTCCGATTGTTCGCGCTAAAGCTACGTCGGATCCGCAAGGTTCTAAGCCGAGGTGCCAACCGTGGCAGGTGTCGTGCTTCGTAAGCTGCGGCCTGGCTACAAGTCGGATTCATCAAAAGCAAATTTCCGGCGGAATCGGCTTCAAAATCGAGGGACCCGAAGCGGATCTTAAAGCCGGGCACGAAGTCGACGACGAACGAAGAGGCCATCGAACTCGCCGAGAACTCGCCGGGACCCCTTCCCGGCGCGCCAAATGTCGAGTCTTAAACTCGGCACTAGTACTACCCGGTCCCTCACGAGCGTGGAATTCGATGGTGCAACACACGAAACGCACAAGAACACGGGATTTTAGACAGGTTCGGGCCCCTCGAATCGAGAGTAATACCCTACATCCTATGTGTTATGTATTGCCTTTAGCGATTTACTAATTGCAAGATCTCGGATAGCTTTCGGGGCTCCCTGCTCCGCCTTATATATCCGGGGAGCTAGGGTTACATGCGAGTCCTAGTCGATTACACGGATTACATATATGGGAGTTATATCTCTAGCTTTCTTTATTGATTCAGGGTCCTAACAGACTACAATTTATTCCTTAACTTGCTTCTCAAGCTATCATACGCCGGTCTTGATATCCGTCTCATGTCCATACCGGTATATGGAATCCTCGTTATTCCGGCACCGGTCAGGAACGAGTCCGTTGGCTATCTCCGTCACCTTCATCTTCATTGATTTGTTACCATGTCTTTGCGCATCCATTCCTTTATCATCTCGTATACCCATAAGGCAAGTATACGACAAGTGCTAACTTCGATCACTCTCAAGGCAAGCCCCGGTGCATTCCTATTATTTTGTAATATTTCCTTTTATCACTATATTAAGGATGATGATCATGCATTTAAGTTCTAGAAATTGCTTTGGAAATCCACGTGCATAAATTCCTCTATGTCCTATGTAGAGCATGTGTCATATCCTCGTTAGGAATGCTATGCTATGTTTATGGAGTCAACGATAGAATGGGAATCTCACTTATGGCTTATGATTAAATTTTAAACATGACGAAGTGAATAAAATTGAGAACACCCCATTATGGCTCCGCGAACAAGTTTGAGTTGTGTACCACTTGCATACCTTTCTTATGGGGATTGGTAAACCTATGTAGCTTGTAAATTGTAAAGTGAGCCGGATATCTCACCGACCCGGAGGTCATGTGTATGGCACGGTGGTTGCACGGGCCGAGGACCGTTGGAGAGTACACGGGTTAAGCCTTGGGCACGTTGTTGAACGATCGCAAGGGGGACGTGTACTCGGGGTCGGTGGCCTCGTGTTTTGCTTTATGATGAACTCGCGAACGGTGGCCATACGTGTTCTTAAATGATGCGTATGTCGTGCATTTGGGTCTTTCCTGCAGGATTAATAATTCGATAATTATCGCCGTTTCCTCTCGGTTAATGAGTACTACTTGATTCGAGCAGTTTACAATATGTGGTAAGAGGAAGAGAATGAGAAGTTTGCTGTTTTATATTGATATCAATTTGTATTGCAAATTCTTGTATTGCTAGTATGCTCACTAAAGTTTCTTTTATGCAATAACCCTATTAATTTGGCTAAGACATAAAAGTGCCAACCTCATAGGTGCCGTTTTCTGCAAAATGTCAAGTTAAACCGGTCAAGCCCCATGCATCTAGGTGTCGGTCTTAGATGGCCAATTTGACGGGTAAGACTTGCGGAGTATGCTAGATACTCGGGCTTTGCAACTACATGTGTATTTTCAGGATTTCCGCAAGCCGAGTTTTGCGATTGTTGTGGTAAGGTTGTGTGGGATGGAGAGGAGCCCAAAGAGTGGACCATTGAATGGGTTCCTAGCTCTCCGACCCATGCTCGAGTGAGCCGTGGCCTAGGCCGGCATGGTTCATTTAAGTTATCTATGTATCTATGTATCGTCGTGTTATGTATTCGCTTCCGCACTTTATTTTGAACAAAGATCATGGTTATGTAAACTTAAATTCGAACCTAATGTACCTTTTATTCGAACTCTATGTTGTAATGGAGACTTAATTATGTAAACTTGCAAATCGTGTATGTTTGTTAATGTGATGCTATGTATGGTTGCTTCGTCAATCATCTCCCAAGGCGATCCGTACCACACTTAACTATCTTTCGGGATAGGGGTGTGACAACCGCCACGCGCTTGCACACGACGAAGTCGACCCACTCGATCGCAGCCCACCGTTCGCCGTCAACCACGCAAGCTCCGGTTCATGAACAGCACCGATTGCTTTCTCCGATGTAATGTTGCAATCTTCCATAGACTCCTCCCTGGTTTTGTAGAAGGCCGTAACCGGGCGGCACCAAGTACGTACCAAATCCAAACCGATACGTATTCCAACTTGCCACCTTGCCTTTCCTTGTTGCATGCGATATCTCCCATGGGCCCTCCCCGTCTCACGTTTGAAACGGACTCTAGGAGGACAATACCGAGCAAAGGAAACAAAATCATGTGTACGTATTATACCTGGATTTACTCCAAATACAAACGGACCACACTTTGTCTCCCACGTATCCAAGCACGCTTGCATGCACTTGTTTTTCCAAATCGTTACATGCACGAATACCACTCCTCCAACTCCGATTCATAGTTAGCATAGAGTCCATCTTTGTTTCCATGCTTTCACGGACTCCTATCCTCGCACGATCCAACAACCATGAAACACGGGTATCGCGCATCTCTCGCCGAGTTAGTCGTAAGCACCATGCAACGCCATCACACGCCACAAACAGACCATATCCAAAACACATCGAGTCCACCATCATGGCAGAACGCCATTGCCGTCGTTGCTCCACCTTGAACACGCAACAACCCACTCGTCCCAGCTGACCGCTCGTCGGCAAGACTCGAGTCGAAGCCGCCGCCGCCGTCGGTGACGTCTTCCAGCCGCACCGTCGAACTTGGTCATCACGTCCGAGCAACCCCTATCGAACAGCAGCCACCAGCCACCATCAACCCGACCTCCAAGTCCGGACGGATCCCCGTTGATGCAGCTCATCGGACGGTTCGAGCCGCCGCGCTCGAAGTGTACAACTCCACCGATCGAGTCGTCGATCGCCACCATGCTCCACCTTGCGCCATGTACTCCTCTCGGACGCCTTATGCAAGCTCCGCGCGGTGTGGAGCACCCCATCGTGCCTCTCGTGATCTTCTATCATGTAACCGGCTCCGATACCACTTGTTAGAAAAAACCAGTTGCGGAAGCAATTCACCAGGATCATCAAGCCTCACAAGATCACGAAAAGAGAGAGACGCCGAAACACGATGTTTTTGTACGAGGTTCAGCGATGTCCCTACATCCTCGGGGCATGACTACGGGCGCTCCTCCCCATAATAATTGTAGTAATACGGACATCCAGGAGTTTACCGACACACAACCTGGCCACCCTGTCGAGTCTTAAACTCGGCACTAGAACTATCCGGTCCCTTACGAGCGTGGAATTCGACGGCGTAACACACGTAACACACAAGAACACGCGATTTTAGACAGGTTCGGACCTCTCGATGGAGAGTAATACCCTATGTCCTGTGTGTTATGTATTGCCTTCTTAATGGCCTCCTTGCGGTCTTGAGCAAACCTCCGGAGCTTCGCTTAACCGGCTTCGCATCGGGACGCACTAACAGGTGCGTGCTCAATCTTCTCCCTAGGAACACCCGGCATGTCGGAAGGCTGCCATGCAAAGATATCCCTATTTTCCTGGAGGAAAAGAATGAGCGCGCTTTCCTATTTGTCCTCCAAGTCAGCCCCTATATGGGTGACCTTGGAGGAGTCCGACTTATCAAGCTGAATAGTCTTGGAAACAACCGCATCGGTCTTCGCCTTCTCCTTAGCAATCTTCTTGGTTGGAACTTCATCTTCCAACCTTGCCCGTACTTCGGAGTTTCAGTCGCTTCTCCGATTTCTCGCCGTTCGTCCTCCGAATTGACCCGAGAGACCAGTTCGGTGCTATGTACTTCACAAGCGTAAGCGGTCTTGATATCGACCGGAACGATAAGACCCCATTTGGTCCTGGCATCTTCGAGCATCAAATACCGGTAATTTGGGATGGCCATAAACTTCGCCGCAGTCGGTCTTCCAAGTATCGCGTGGTATGCTCGAGTCAATGTCGGCTACCCGGAAGATGATATTCTCCTTCCTGTAGTTCTCCTTCGTCCCAAAAGTCACCGACAGAGAAATCTGCCCCAAAGGATAATCTGTTTCGACCGAGTTTTATACCATAAAACGGTGAAACACTGCGATCCAGGTCAGCTACGGAGAGGCGAAGCTCGGCAGAGTTTTAGCAAAAAGGATGTCCAAGCAACTTCCCCCATCAATGAAAGTTCTCTTCAATCGTACCTTCCGAACAATGGGAGCCGGAATGAGCGGGTATCTACCAGCTTTTGTAAGTACTTCAGGATGATCAGCCCTGCTGAACGTGATCAGCACCTCCGATCACCGTAGATATTCGGGGGTAGCGGGAGCAATGGCGTTGACCTCTTTGAGCGCCGGCTTCTACTTTCGCTTCGACTCGTACGCATCGGGGCCTCCATGGATGAAGTTCACCTCCTCGCCGGCTCCTGGAAGCCTTCGTCATCTTCATTATCGTCACGCTCTTTATCCTTGCCTTTGTCTTCTCTCCGGTTCCGATGTCCGGACCGGGGTGCTACCTTTAAAGCGAATTGAGCGAATGGCCTTAACAGGAAGCACTCTTTAGCTTTATGATTCCCATTATGAATCATGCAAGGGCCCTCCGAAGCGTTTCGAACGAAAGTCGTTCTCTCGGACCTCTCTTAGGAGGTGCCGGCCGATCTCCTCCATGAGACGGGTCGACAGCCTGCAACAAGGTGATCAGCCTTGCGCTTGTTGTTATTCTTGGATCCAAACTGGTTGCCTTGGTCGTGCTTCGGCTCCTTCCCTTTGTTCCCGCGCAAATTGACCACGTTTGATTCTCCAGCAGCATAGTCATCTCGCTATCTTGAAGCACTTTGACGTGGTCATGGTAAGGTTTCGATTACGCATTCCAATCTTGTGAACTAATGCTTCACTTCGGACGCCGACTTGAAATGCCGCAATTACCTGCTGATCGGGAACATTGGGGATTAGGGCCTTCTTGTTGCGAAACGCCTAATGAACTCGTGAGGGTCTCGTCGGGCTTCTACTTCAGCCTGTTGAGGTCGAAGTAGTTCCCCGGTTTCTCACAAGTCGCCCGGAAATTCTCCACAAACTTTTTGGTGAGATCGCCCCAAGAAGAGATAGATCTCTCGGGTAAGGATTGCAACCACAAGCGTCCAGCCTGCTCCATACACATGGGGAGGTAGTTAGCTAGCACAAAGGTACCCCCTCCCGCTGATCGGATAGCAGTAGTATACATGCGAAGCCACTCGACAGGAGGCGCTTTGCCATCATACTTGTCGATGGCCCCAGGCTTAAATCCCCTGGGGTATTTGCAAATGCGTAAATCTCGCATGAAGGCAGGGATCACGGAGTACTCATCATCTTCTAGACCGTTCCGCACCGGTGAAGGAGGGCGCCGACGTGGGTAATGCCGGTAGTTACGATCCCTCGTCATCATCGGAGTAGTCATAGTAGCGATCGTCTTGATATCTATCTCCCGAACCGTCCCGGCGGTTGTTGTTCACTTGCTCCGCAGCCGTGTAGGAGGAGACGGAGGCGGAGGCGCCGCTTGATGATCGTTGTCACCTCGTCCGGGCTCCCCGTCCCCGTCTCTCGTTGTCTCGTCCTCTTCGATCTCTCGGTATCACGCCGATCATCTCTTCTTGACCGGTCGTCAAGATGAGCATGTCGATTGCCGTGCCCTCGATGATCATTGCGCGGAGGATTTCCGCCGGGGGCAGCGCTGAAGCAGCCGGTCCACGCCTTGACGAATTAGTTACATGTGGGCGAGGTGGGGCAGGATCCCGCGGACGATCATCAACATGACCGGTCCGTCGCCGCTCATCTTCTTCTTGTCTCCTCGCGCTCTTCCGTCCTCTCTACATGGCGATCGATAAGCACATTACGAGCATCACGATTGCCATTGAGCGGTACGCGTAAATCTTGGTCCGGAGCTCGTTCATGTTCGTCCGCGATCGGAGTGTGTCGAGGCCCAAGCCTTCCGCCGGAAGAAGCTCCTTCGGACCGGGCTCTTGCCGGCCGCTCCGAGCGAGAACGCGAGCGACCGGGAGATTCAGCTCTATCATGGACGAGTTGATTTGTTTGTAGAGCAGCCGCATCTACCAAATTCAAAGCGCGTTGTAGCCCTGGCGTCGCGTTGAAGACTTCCTCCGGTATTGTCTCGAGAATTTGCTTTACCCCCACAATGTTGTGGACCGGTGACGTGAAGACTCGGGCGCCATTTAATTCGACCTCCATGGAGCTCAAATCCAATGCTCGCTCGAAGAGCGATGGCGCCTTCTCGCTGCGGCACCCACGTCGGCTGTTATATCCTCGGGGATGTTTCCTCCGGGTCTCCGGATCGCTCCGGTAACGGCCCGATAGCGGGCGCAGCGGTCGCAGGAACACTTCCTCCCACCCGACTAGTGCCGGCGGCGTTTGCGCTATGATTCGTGGCTGAAGGTTGCGGAGGTGGATCTTCAACATCCGCTTCGTTTGTTTCGCGCCGGCGACGGTTAGCTTCGTCTTCCGCCATCCTAGCTTCTTCGGCGGCGGCTTCCTCGGGAGTGAGTTCTTGAAGAACTGGACCCGCCATGAACACTTGGAAGGAGGCTGGAGATCCTTCCTTGAAGTCGTTACCAAGCTCGTGAAAGCAACTTATCGTCGCAGACCGGGCACCGGCTCGAGGCGTGAGCGATCCGATGGTTCGCGCTAAAGCTGCGTCGGATCCGCAAGGTTTCAAGCAAGAGGTGTCGACCGTGGCAGGTGATCGCGCTTCAAAAGCTGCGGCCCGGCTACGAGTCGGATTCATCGGATGTAACTTTCCGGCGGAATCAGCTTCAAAGTCGAGGGACCCGAAGCGGATCTTGAAGCCGGGCGCGAAGTCGACGTCGAGCGAAGAGGCCATCGAACTCGCTGAAAACTCGCCGGACCCCTTCCTGGCACGCCAAATGTCGAGTCTTAAACTCGGCACTAGAACTACCCGGTCCCTTAAGAGCGTGGAATTCGATGGTGTAACACACGTAACACACAAGAACACGCGATTTTAGACAGGTTCGAGCCTCTCGATGGAGAGTAATACCCTACGTCCCGTGTGTTATGTATTGCCTTTAGCGGATTGCTAATTGCAAGATCTCGTAGAGTTTTCGGGGGGTCCCCGCTCCGCCTTATATATCCGGGGAGCTAGGGTTACATGCCGAGTCCTAGTCGATTACACGGATTTACATATACAGGAACTCTATCTCGTAGCTTTCTTTATCAATTCGAGTCCTAATAGACTACAAATTGCTTCTTTTCTTGTTCCTCAAGTTATCATACGTCGGTCTTGATACCCGCCATGTCTTCATACCGGTATATGGAATCCCTGTTATTCCGGACCGGTTATGAACCGATCTGTTGGCTATCCCTGCCAGCTTTATCTTCATCGATTTGTTACCGTATCTTTGTATATCCATTCCTTTATCATCTCGTATACCCATAAGGCAAGTATACGACACACCCCTAGGGCACGCCTCTCCGGCCGTCGTCATCCCTTGTCTACTACATCTGTCGTCTCTTGCGGTTACAACGGTGGTGTCCCCACGTATATATGAGCCCGGGAATATAAGTCCGACACAAACTCTATCCCTATCCACCTAATACGACTCAAGTCTAGTTTGTAGCCGACTCATGTACACATATTCGACACAAATCCAACACCTCCCCGGTACGGCCCTTCCCCCTCCCCATTTCCCTCCTCTCGCTCGCCGGCCCCGCTCGTCGGACCTCCCCGGTACGGCCCCCTTTCCCTCCTCTCGCTCGCCGGCCCTGCTCCTCACCGGCTCCGATTTGCTCGCTTCCGTGATGACGATGAATTGTTGATCGATCAATTAGTTCCGTGATGATGATGAATTGTTGATCAATTTGTTCCGTGATGCATATGAGTTGTCTCGTGATGATGAATTGATCGATCAATTAGCTATGTTGAATATTACAGAATGAAAAAGGGTTCTAGCATTGTTCTAGAATCACAACTTTGTGGTACCGGAATTTCAACTCAACATTGACAACCCAAGCCCGTATGCTCGGCCTCCAAGCGATCATGGCTCGCGCCTGATGCCACCATGTACCCCGTGGATGACATCGGGGAGAATACACCTTGTGAGCTGCACATGATGCTCGGCAAGAGAGGGAAGACCGTCAAGGTAGGAGAGGACATTGCGATCCCTAGACGTACATTTAACGATGTACCAATTCCGCAGGAGTGTGCTAGAGTCCAAGTAATCAAGGTTGAGGACAACTATCTTGCTTGTGACCTTGATTATCCGGAGGAGGATGATGGTTTGAGACACTTGAGGATGCGATTAATCATATCATCCTTTGGCCTCGAACGCGAGATCGTCGTTCTTATAACGCATTCTTCGCCCGCACCTCAGCCTCCTCCTACTCAAGAAGCACCGGTTGACCGTGAGATTTCTTTTGAGCCACTACCTTCACCTCGACCTTCTCCGACGCATGAGGACCAGATCCCTCCGGAACATGGCTTCTCCACGCCGCCTCGTCCGGATGTTGGGAATGAGGCTACTCTCCTTCGAACAACATCGACTCCGGCTCTAGTGACACCATGTGACAAAGGGGCTAGGGCGATTCGTAGCTCGTCCACCCCGCCTAATAACAGTGAACCTTTGATCGAGCCCTGTTCCACCTCCGCCTCCGAGGAAGGAATTATCTAGCGCGGAAATAAGTACACTTTTGTAGTACTTATGAATTCATGACTATATATGTAGTTATTGATATATTAACAACTTGGCATGCAGTGCAACATGGCATAAAGGCGTGGTGGCGTCATATAGGAGCCAGAATAAGGAACCGATCCCACATGTTCTCGTTCCGCCTCCCGGCATCCCGTAAGGAGGTTGGGATCTCACACAGGACGACTTCCCTACCTATAACCATGGCATGCCACTAGTACCGACAGATGTATTGAAAAAGAAGCCATGGATATTTAAGTACTTTCATCCTTGGTACTTAAATGCATGTAGCAAGGGTGTCCAAGTTATCACGGCAAGGATCCCCGGAGAGGTTTTTGGACAAGATGGATATTTTGACTTAAATGTGCCTATTGAGGATATCCATGCCCTGTACTGTCTCCAACGCATGGATGCCACCCTCGTTACCGCTCGGTTCCTGTAAGTGTTTTCGACCTTTATTATATTTCCAAGCGAATGGCACATGAATTCAACCGACTACCTTCTTTCATCGCTCGGAATGTGTCATCACTCCGGTGCCTCAAATGAAGTCGGATATCCAAACCCAACCGTCATTAGCCAAAGCGCGATGAATCCAAAGATTACCAATAATCATCCCCTATTGGTCGCAAAGAAGGTGACCAAGGACAAAAGGAAACAAATACATGTCCAAGCGGTTAAGGATGCAAGGAGATGTATAGCAACCTACATTGAGAGACGCATGTACGAATGGAGAGAGAGACGATGCATTATGGCTCCATATAACTTTGAGTAAGTTTTCGTAACCTGCTACTTCTTGTGCAAATCATTATTTCACTTAGATAATGACACAATGACATTTTTATAGCGACCATTGAATTGCTTTCATGATACATCCGAAACTTATCGGAGTTTGGGTGTTTGACTCTTTGGATTATGATCCTAAGAGGTACAAGGATTTCATGGACACCCTGAATAGGTAATTTCAGATGTTCAATGAACTATCATTTTATATAGATTGCGTTATGCTTGTTGCTCATTTGCTTTTTTATATTAGTGCCTATAAATACTATCTCGAGCTTGGTGATAACCCTCATCCCAAACGGACCAACCTTGGATACAAAACGCATTATCCGGTACTATTATCTCATATCATGCTCATTTTTTTATTCAATTAATTAATGTCTCTATATGTAAGGTAACTTAACAATTTCTTTGTTTTGTAAAGTATTCCAAACAGCGTCCCGGGACCGTGACCTATGGCTACTAGTGTACAAATACATAAGCGTCGAAAAAGGGGAATATACCACATTCCCTAAGGAAGAACCGGCCCCATGGAAAGATGTAAGTATTTAGTGTTTTTTTTTACATTAGTATATTAGTTTTATATTACTTAACAAACATGTATTAATTCTATAATTTATTTGTGGCAGCAACGCTATGAAAAGCCAAAAACAGGTTCCTACCTAGAAGAAAGCACACTCGAGCTCATTGCAGCCAAACTCCTCCGCTTCATGATTCGCGAGTTCCGTAGTGAAAGAGGTAAGTATTTTGATCCTCTAAGTGATGTTGCAATACATAAAGAGTTGTATAACTACAACGACCAAAAGGGCCTCCAAGATGCAATTGTGCAAAATACCAAGACAGAGGAGCAGAGATTGAAGGCACTAGAGCCGAAGTGGCCGGATAAGTTGTAATTTAGTTGTGTTTCGATGGATGGATATTGTGGTATGTTATAGTATTGAAAACATGGTGTATATGTATGTGGATATTGTAAAATGGATGAAAACTATGTCGTATGTATATATAAATGCTTTAATGATTATTTCTACGGTCTTGCGTATATATAATGTGAATGTATTTTCAGTTCAGTAAAAATATTTGAATTTGTCACCTGAAAAATAAAATAAATAGGAATAATTATATCGGTTCGGAAAATGGCAGTAATATCGGACACGATGATGTCACTAGCCGATATTGTCGTCTAGGTCAACAATATCGGGCGAGTGATATCATCGTGCACGATATTGGCAAAACCACAAAAAATCGGGCATAATGATGTCATCCGCTCGTTATTGAAGGCTTACACGAGCAATATCGTACAACGTGATGTCGCTGACCGCTATTGTAGGGTGACCCTTCAATAGCGGGTAGCATGACGTCATCCGCTCTGCTATTGCTCGGGTTACCTCGCAATAGCGGACAGCTGACATCACCCTGTCCGATATTGTAGGGTTTTCCTGCAATAGCGGACGGTCATGGACGCTATTGTTAGTCCGACCCTGCAATAACGTATGCGTAATAACGTCCGGAATGCCCGATTTTGCAGGCCCAAAACGCTCGCTATTGCAGTGTCAAATCCTAGTAGTGATGTCGTGTGCTTATTGGAATACTCGGGATAGAATGTTTATGCCATATTAGTACATCAGACACAAACAATGGAAAGGTTCTTAGGGGCATTCATTGAAAATGGCCTCGCTCTTATTTTAAAAGTGTGTGTGAAGGGTTTTAACTTCCAAGCTCAGGTTGATTTACAAATTTACTGAGAAAAAGGTTACATATATAATATTTTCCGGTTTGTCAAATATGAAACTATAGCATAATCATGCTATTGTCCAACAATCTCAGATGATACAAACGAAGCCTTCGAGCCCTCCCAATGGTTTCCTCTACAAATGTCACACTATCAACTTTAAACATCAACCAATTCATTCTATGAATACACCAATAATATAGCTCATCATCACTCAAAAACTAGGTTTGTATAGCTATAAGCCATCACCATCAATTAATGAATGAAATAATAATATCAAATGTAAGGACAACGCCTCCCTATTGCATGATAATTGAATTCTCTATAACATCTTGGACGCAGGCAAATCGTACAAGGAGTCACCGGCATTATCCTTCTTCCTTTTCCTGTACAAAGATATCCAGCTGCAGTTGCACTGGTTTGCTAGGTTGTCAAGCTGCATCAGATACATGATATTATGTTTGCAATCCAACTCATGCCATGCTTTGCCTTCGTGAATGGTATGTGCCAGCAGACTTCAGATTCGATGAGTGATCAGCCCCAGCAATGATTTTGGGCTCAGAAAGCCTTTTCAGTCGATCACTGAAAGACTCAGTTGTTCCAGTTGTTTCTTTCTTCGCCCCACTAAAGGACGGAACTGATTTACTTAACCCGTTAATACCATTTGCTTTTGGAGAGTTGCTCCCTGCAGTCTTTCCATTGCCTCTTGCAGCAATTCTCTTTTGTCTTTCTAATTTAAGCCTCTCCAGTCGCTTTATCTGCTCCTCTTCCTGAAGTTTAAAAAGTTTCTACCAGAGTGAATATACAGATGGTTCAACCACCAATTTTAGAACAGAACTTAATAATGGAACAATTCTACATAAACTTGGGTCTGTAAACATATGTTCCTTCCTATTTTGAATCGAACTGACTTTTAAATTGATCTGTAAGGTTATCCTTTCGAGAGGAAAATTTCACCAGTAATCATATATTTCAATCCATCAAATAATTTAATTACCCAATTTATTTTCTATATACATTCTGGAGGTAGATTGTATTATAGGTAATCAAAAGACCTCTAAATTCTGGGAAACTAACATATAGAGCTTAAAATGTGCCTTACCTGCTCTTTTTTCAGTTTTTGAAGGTCTGCTTTATATGCCCGCAAGTTTTGTGCACGTTTTTGTGCATCATTCAATGGGGTCCTCGGTGCTGATAATCTCCTTAGTAAGGCATCCTTCCTTTTCTTATCTGAGCCATCTTTTGTATTTCTCAGCTTCCCTTTCTCTGACTTTTTTGCATCATCAATAGCTGGTGAGACATCCCCCCCATTTTTGTCAACTTTCACAGCATGCTGCATCCGCATGTCACTTTCATAATCCATAGCTGGATCATATCCAAATGAGCCATCTTCAAGTCCACGCTCTGGCATCAATTCATCTGGCTCATAGAAAAGTTGATTTTCAGATTTCTCATCTAAAGTTTTCTGAGCACTTGTAGGAAGTTCAACATCTATGTCAATTGTTCGTCTCTCTGCTACGAAATTATCCTGTGAACTGGATCTAAGAGGAATCATGAAGGACTCATCAGCCACACAACTACCATTCTTGTCCTGCTGATTGGGACTCTTGTACCGGGCCTCTGCAAGAGGATCCAACAAAGTAGTTCTATATGCTTGCCTTTCCTGACCATAGACCATGAAATCTTCACCTGTTCCTCTCCTGTACCTTCCGCCACCAGCTTCTATATCCTTTATTTCACCATCAATGTAGCCTCTCCCTTCCCCAGACATCAAAAGTTCATCATTGGACACAATCCGGACAGCTCTAGCCCTCCCATTGGTTGAATCAAAGCCTAGCATGTTCCTCTCATGGACATCGCCGGAACCTCGCTCAGCTAAAAGAATAGGGTCAGCAGTGTTTACATTCTTTTTGCGCATTGATGGGGGCTCTTTTTCACCAGCAAACAGATCTGCATCATTAGATCTTGTTTTTTCTTCTGCTCTCAGCAAGAAACTTTGGAACGCATTCCAGTTACCTTGGTCAGCATCTTGGCCGTTTGATGTTTCATCCTTGCAATACTCATCCCCAGAACCAAAAGTAGTTTTCCTACCCTCCTTTTTCTTTGATCTCGAGCTTTTATGCTTTCCTTCTCTTGATTTTGAGTGTGAATCGTCACTGTCCTCGGACCTTAAATCAGAACCTGACTCTGATTCATTCTCCGATGAGCCATGCTTTTTAGATGTTACATTTACATTCTTGATAACAACCACACTAGGCTTCTTCCCTGACCTCTTACCCTTTCTATGTGACTTGCGACCATGAGAGCTTTCTCTTTCTGAACCACTATGTTCACTTTCATCATCCTGAGTTTCGGAGTCCTTACTATCTGAGGAGTGCTTCCTTGAAGATTTCCTTCCTGAGTGGTGGTATCTGGGGTCCTCCATGGGAGGATATGGAGGGTAGTACGGATTTACCCCAGGATAGAAAGGCATTCCTTGCATAGTATAAGGTGGGTAAATAGCTGCACCAGATGGTGGATGCATTGCCCATGGGGGAAATGACGTCTGATATCCCATCTGCTGGGCAGACTTCTGATCTGCAAAGCACAAAGCAAAAAATTGTTAAGCTTCAGCAGTTGAATGAAACGGAGTTTAATGAACAGATAAACAGTTCTATATTTGAACTTTGTGGGAGTGCGCAATGTAACTGTCAACTAAAACCAAGCTGAATACTGCAAACTAAGAAGAAAATTACAACGCGTTTCATTCCTAAAAAGGAATAATAGGATATCATCTGTATCTGAAAACAGTTTTTGCATTGCTGATATTCCCACAACCCGAAGGAATTTTCAAACATAGAATATTACATTTCTAAAAGTTTTTTCAGTAAATACTTATATAACTGATTTTGAATGCTTAACTTCAAAGAAAAACTTAGCTTGCGGATGTCTCATTGAATGTATAAAATTTAAGTGCTATGCTTTCTTTTGAGAAGATGCAAAAACATATACCAGCTTTAGCTCCATCCTCGCCATTTGCCTCGACATTAGGAACAGCCCCTGACTCCATAGTTTGCTTCATGCTGTCTCCCATGAACACAATTCCAGAAGCATTAAATGGAGGAAATTCAGAGCGTGTAGACATTGCTTCAGGTTCAACTTCAATCCATTGCCCAGTTTCATGCTTCTGCTTCCAGAGCTCAATGAATTGTGAACACGCCTTCCTGTTCCATTGGCAACAATGGAGCAGTTAGCTTGCACGATGTCCAGGTGAATATTGCTAATAGATTGATGGAATAAAACTTCAAGAAAACACCACTAAAACAGGAGCAATAGCAGAGTTGTCCAAAGCTCATAATTCAATGTTTGAATGAATCTTTAAAACATCTTAGCTATCAAAACTGTTCTGATAAGAGAAGAAGAAGAAGACAAAGAAAGAGGCAATCCATTATTCAAGGAACATTAACCTAAGGCCATGTTAACAGCAGCCACAGCTCTAGGATAACTAGTACAGTCCAGCATGTTTATACTTACATTAGTCGTGAAGCACCAAACCGCTCTGCGAATGCTATCAGGTAACCCAAGCTATCAATGTCAAAACCAGCTGCGACAGCACGAGCAAAAGCCATAGCTTGCTCTTTACGTAAGATAGTTTTGCGTGTCTCAAGCACTCTAAGTAGTTGAACTCTGCAAAAGAAAAATACACGATATAAATATATTTTTGTTGGCATCTATCTACTGTAGGATAATTCAAAATACCAGTAAACTAGATGCGATCTAGAGGTATATATAGTTCTTGCAACACAGGTCGAGACAATGAGGAACTGAATGAATATAATATATACATGATTAATAGCTGTTCCCATATCTTGTTTAATAACTGTCATGCATGATTAATAAATTGCTTATATGATATTTGATTTTAGACAACTATATTTGCAAGCTGTTATGTGCAATAGTTGGGGCCTAGGCTGCCGGCGACCTAGATGGCCGACGGCTGCTGTTATGGTGGTGGTGCCATGCGGCTAGGGCAGGGAGGGCAGGACGCAAGGAGGGAGAGAGGGAGGCGCAAGGAGGGCTGGAGAGTAGATGGGAATAATCCCTAATATTTCCTTCGAGAGATTGATTACAATTGCCCAGATTATACGAGGGACTTTTCTTGACTCCTAAGCAAACTCAAACTGAAATCCTAATGAAACTCAATCTAAACTTCCTAATTAAATTCAAACCTCCTAAACTTAAACCAATCTCTCCTATTTGATAAATATAGACATCTAGGCACTTTTGGAAGAAGAGGCCGAGCCACCTCTTCCTAGCTGGCGCCCCAGGGCGGCCGGCTGTGGCCAAGGCACGACGTGCTACCGCCTCTAGCCCAATCAGGTCCATAACACCACCGCCCCCGCCGAGAACCAGCACACCCTCGTGTTGGGTAGCCATCTGTCCATGAGCAGCAATTGCTGGAACTGCAGGATGAAGGGTCCGACAAAGCTTGATGAAGACCGTCAGGTTGCCGAGGATGAAGTCGGTGATGAGGTTCTAATGGTGCGGTCGACGTCGAAGAAGATGGAGAGCTGAGGTTCCCAATATCGCTTGCTACAACAAGGTGGTACAAGGTCGGTGTAGTAGAGGAGCCAATGACAGCAGGAGTGCCCGGAGCATCAATAAACATCCCCGGGATGCCGTAGTCGAAGTAGAGGAGGCTCTCATGTCTAGGAGGCTCGGTGAAGAATAGCGGACTGCCCTACTCGGACAACAGTAGAAATCCATCGAAGGTCACAACAAAAGTGTCGCGCGGTCATGCACGAGCATCGGTCAAGTTGATGTAATGGCCGAAGAGAATGCCGAAATCCGTAGCCGAGAGGGGTGCGATTGGCCTCGCAGGAACTCCAAAGGCCACCTAGCAAACATGAAGGAGGTCGTGACCACCTTGATCAACAAAGCGAACACCCGCCACCGCAATGCTCCAAGTAGGCAGCTCCCGAAGAAGTAGAACACCGTGTGGGAGACACGTCTCATGCCGAGGAAGGCAACGAAGCCCACCGCAACCTAACGAAGCAAGGCCTCCTCGCCATGCTAGAGGGCGGCCAACACACGATGGAGTCGAGTTGTTGAGGCCACGATGTAGAGGCGCCCGTCGGAGAAGATGAGGCCGTCGCGGATGCTCCAAACGGGTGCGAGGTCACGGGTAGAGATGAGGACCGCAAGGAAGGACAACTCCGAGTTGGTGAGGATGTCGTCACGCAAGATGCCGTAGAGGCCCTCATCGCCGTGGAGAAGGGAGATGATGTTGGTGACGCGGCGAGGTCCTCCCATGATAGCCGTTGTCGCCTCCGCACGTGGGAGCGCTAGTGACGCCCTAGATGGAGGAAGGGATGGATGG
The DNA here is from genome assembly GCA_031894775.1 of Chloris gayana. Taxonomy (NCBI): domain Eukaryota; kingdom Viridiplantae; phylum Streptophyta; class Magnoliopsida; order Poales; family Poaceae; genus Chloris; species Chloris gayana. Next base: position 19,763 of record JAUNZO010000320.1, on the reverse strand, counting down.
AGCACCAAACCATTGCCTACCAAGAGCACGGTGCGGCCGTAGGACATCAAGGTAGAGAAATTCATCATGATGATCGGTCCTAGAGAGGCCAGCCATGGCGCCCCAAAGACGATGTCAACACCATCTAGCAAGTCCGTGGTGCGGACGTCGATGACGAAGCTGGTATTGCATAGCCGGCGGCAAACATTGCGGCTTGTCACCCTTTCTCCCGAGAGCCGAGGGTGAGGGCAAGTAGGACGTGACGAAGAGGAAGCCACATGTCGACGGTGAGGTCGATGAAGCGAGTGTGCGGCGCCCTGGTCGACGAGGAAGCGAGCTCGATGTTAATGACGACTCCGGAGAAGCGCAAGGTGCAACCCCCCCCCCAAAAAAAAAAAAAAAAACTAGGAGCACCATCAAGGAGTTGTCGTCGTTGTTGTCCACGTCGATGAGGTCCGTGAGCATCTCACTCGTAGAAGAGGTTCTTGCACTTATGGCCCCTCGAAAACTGCTCGGCGGTTAGGCGCTTGAAAGGTTGGTTGCCCGCGGTTGCCGTCGTAGATCCAGTCGGGATGGCGCTCGGAGCAGCTAGAGCGCCTATCTTAATAGTAGGTCGAGGAGCAATAAAGTGAGCACGGGAAGTGGAGCTAGACTGTTTAGGTACCTAAGTCGCGTACTCCACCATGAGCTGAGTTCCCATCATGATTCCATGATTTGATGGACCCGGTGGAAGCACCATATGCGTGGCCCACCCTAGTGTCTGTCGAGACCAATGCCACGGTCGATGCCTTAGTAGGGGAAAGGCACCCTCCCGGTGCACGGTAAGCTCGCGTGAATCGCATCAAGGGGACCGCTCCTCGCCCAAGGAGGAGCAAGGACCTCGATTGACGAGGGTAGATGCTAGAGGGTGGTATCCTCATAGATTTGTTCCTCCAAAACAGCCAATGGTGATTGATCCGCACTAACATGAATAGTGCCAAATGTGAGGATCTCGGTTCTTCATGTGAACAAGTATTAGGGGTTCTCGTGCACAATGTGAACGAGTAACCTCGCCATGGATTTTGGAGCCCGTAAGCGAGATCTCAAAGGGCAGATCTGTTGTGGCAGCTATGTTGTGGTCGATGTTGATGGCGATGTCGGCTGCCTCCTCCTTGGTGTTGTCGGTAGCGATGTCGGAGGTGGATTTGTCGTAGAAGCCCGCGAGCGCCATTTTCGCGACGTCGACGGCCGGTGGCCGGTGAGCGGCTTCTTCTAGCTCGCGGCGCTTGGCCTAGAACGTCGGGGTGCCGGTGACGACCGGTGGTGCTTCATCACCATCTCGAGGCCTGCGAAAAACTTCATGAACAGACCGCTAGAAGACATGGCGGTGGTGGTGGGGTGATCGAAACAAGGCCTCCGAATACCAAGTGTTATGTGCAATAGTTGGGGCTTAGGCTGCCGGCGACCTAGATGGCCGACAGCCGTTGTTATAGTGGTGGTGACATGCGGCTAGGGCAAGGAGGGCACGGCGCAATGAGGGAGAGAGGGAGGCGCAGGGAGAGCTGGATAGTAGATGGGAATAATCCCTGCTATTTCCTTCGAGAGATTGATTACAATTGCTCACATTATATGAGGGACTTTTCTTGACTCCTAAGCAAACTCAAACTAGAATCCTAATCAAACTCTATCTAAGCTTCCCTAATTAAATCCAAACTTCCTAAACTTAAACCACTCTCTCCTATTTGATAAATATGGACATCTAGCCACTTTTGGAAGAAGAGGTTTGGCCGCCTCTTCCTAGCCGGCGCGCGCCAGGCCGGCTGTGGCTAGGGGGCGGCGTGCTGCCGCCTCCGGCCGAATCAGGCCCATAAGACAAGCACTAGAAGATTATAAAGAAAATCTATAGAAAAAAAAACATTAAGATGCATTAGTACTTTGAATTCTCCTCTTGTGTTGTAGTTTCATTCTGCAGTTGCAGCAACGAATGTGACCCAGGCTGTTATTAATTAAACATCTTTGTCAGTCCATAATGTTAGGTCATAGTACATATACATGATGAAACATAGCATATATGCATATGATCATACCTTGTAGAGAACTATAGCAGTATCAGCATTAGGATCGGAATTCACCGGGACACCTATTATTGGATAAATAATGTTACAAATATTGCACCAGAAAATAAAAATGTACAGAAGAACAGGTATTACAGTTACTGCCTATACATTGAATATAGTATCCAGAGTTCTCAAATGTAAGATTTTACCAAAGTTCGGCATAAAAGATTTACAAGGATGTACCTAAATCACTATAACAAGTCATTAAAACTATTGGCTTCAGAAGCCTTAAGTAAAATAACTCAAGCTGGCTCTTCCTTGATTTTTGACTATTTAGGCTATTGAATATTAGTATCAAACTAATAGTTGCACCTGATGTCAGATCAAACTCCATAACAATGAGACTAGATAATCGGAGGAGATGATAGCTAGCATCTTTCTTTTGGTAAAAGGTAATTGGCAAATAAGTGCAGTGCTATACCTTCATTGTTTTCAGTCAATTTTTTTCCATGGTCTTCCACCTTCCAAATGACAAACAAGAATAGGTTATCTTTGTGCATACAGTAACAACTTATAATCTACAGCTCTCCACTTACAGATCTTAATCCAAGGTTATCATTGCTCTGGATGGCAATGGCGTCCTCCAGCTGCAAGATTTCAGACTCCAGTGTTGTGACTCGCTCAAGGACTTCTGGAGTACTCACAAAACGCACAAACCTGCAATGAATTCACGTAAGAATGGCCGACCGAGGAATGCCACAAGTAGCTGTAGAAATTCTAGCAGCCAACCTCTCCACGGTGCCTCTAGTAAACCATGGTGCATCGAATCCTGAGCTTGGTTCGAGTGTGATAGAGTATCCTCCCTTCGAAATCTGATCCTGAGCAGCCCTCAGGTGTGCCAGGAATGGTTTCAACAAACCAGATGCTAGCTTCTCCTTACGGCCATTCACTATCAGAATCAAATCAAACCTGAAAACAGTACCAGAACAACTTCAGCCAGGTATCTTAGAGAATGCACGTAGTTAAGTGTCATTATGTCATCTACAGGAGAAAAAAATATTCTATTCTGTACAAGGATCATCAGATCTACAACCAAACTTAGCAATCATCATAAGACTACCAAGCCCAAAATAACAACAAAGATAAAATCATGTCATGGTCCAGATTGGACCAAGTTTACAACATTATTCACTTCGGGCATCCAGTATTGTATCATACGGAAATGTAACTAAACAAAACTATTAGAACCTTCAAATGGTAAGTTTCTGAAAACCAAAACTACTACTATAAGCCCTGCCCAGACCCCAGACAACATGAGTTGTCACAAAGACCAAGGAACAATCGTTACAGTATAAAAATCTGTTCCTGCGCCGTTCCTCAAAATCGAAACCCAAAGAGAGAGATATTCAGCAAATGACTGTTTCTCCAGCAGATCTAGGAAGTTCTCACCTGGTCCTGGTGGGGGTGAGCTGGAACACGACCGCATCCAGCCGCGCGTCAGGCCTCATCGCTCAAGAATTTCACAGAATAACAGCACCAAGAACCTCACCCTTCGTGGCTCTCTCTCCCTCCCGGCTTTGTATCAGATCTTGCAGGCAGATGTAGCAGCAAAAAGGAGAGTGCAGAAACTGCAAGAAGAACCGGCGCTTTGCTTGTGCCTGATGCCAACCTCCCCACTGGGGAAAAAAGGAGAAACAGAAGGACAGGCTAAAGCAGGAGGCTATAAATCCGGAACAAATGCAGCTCGGGCGTGGACTGGAGTGGGAGAAAATATCCCGAGAAATTCAAGAACATGGGGTGGATGGAGCAGCGGGGAATGAGTAATCAAGTCCCAGCACTAAGAATCGATGCGGTGGCAATAAATATTTCTTTGACACGAGAAGAGTGTGTGTGCTCCAGTGGTCTTTGTGCGTGTGAATGCCCGAAAGAGGCAAGGGAGTGGAAGGGAAAAATAAAAGAGGAAAAAGATGGTCTTTTTCACTTGGCGCCCTCGATTTTCCTTGTATTGCTACTGTTATTAGCACTAATGGCAGGTTTCTTGCATATTCTTACTTGAAAGGCTGAGTAGGAGCTTGTTTGCGAAGGCGCCATTCCAACAACCAGCCACTGCTGCCAGCTAGATAAAAGCTTGAATGAAAGGGACTTGATAAAGAGTGTTGTTGTGGTTTCATTTTGTTTTATGATAAATTTACAATAGCCAGCAAGCAGGCTGGCACAAAGCTCTTCAACTTTTTCTTTTCTTTGTCCTACCTTGTGTAGTCCTATCGTGCTTGGTGCTTGCCGGAAACGATTGTTCTGATGCTATGTTGATACTGATTGATGAATTTGTTTTGATCTGCACATATTGGCACTGAACATAATCTGGAACGGCGGTTCTCAACTTCGCGGTGTCATTTCATAATAGATAGTTTCAAAACAAGTTATGAGGATATATGGATTGCTCGTCATGGATATGACCCATTTAGCGACCACATTGGTCGGTCGAGCGTAAGCGACGCAAGCACTCGGCGCAGAGCGACCCAACCACGGCCCCCGCACGATATATCCTTGCAGCTGCCATTGACTCAGGGCATGTAGAGGACGCCTCGCCTAGCATGCCAAGAAAGAAAGCAAACCATCGCCACGACGCCGCGCCGAAGTCGACGATCGGCCACAATGGAAGCATCGCAAAGCTCGGTACAACGGGCTCGGGTCGTGCTCATGAAGAAACTAGGAATCCAAGTGGAAACCAAGTGCCATAGACGCGTACGTGCGCCTATTCGATCATCCGCTCTCCCCTCTCACATAGCCGCATTAGTCGCCCTCTTTGGTCGGATCGTTCCAAGCTATGGAAGAGGCTAGCTCTGCAGAGCCCCTCCTATGAACGGGGCGTCGGTATGGCTCGTTATGTTGTCACCATATAACCTCATGGATCTTGCTAACATACTTATTTGGAACGTGAGAGGCCTTAACAAAAATCTCATCGGGATGTCGTGCGGCGACTAATCTCCACTACATGCCCCGACCTCATCCGCTTGCAAGAAACAAAGATACAATAGATGTTCACTCGAGTCCTCCTATCTACCCTAGGGCAAGATTTTGATCATCATGTTGTGTGTCCGATCGTGGGCACGCGTGGGGGTGTTCCGGTCGCGTGGAAAGGATCTATTTGCCATGCGATCAACACGCGCGTGGACTCCCACTCGGCTTCGGTTTGCTTCTAGAGAACAGCTTGGTGAGACATGGTGGTTCACCGGTGTCTATGGGCCGCAATCGGACGCCCACAAATCATGTTCTTACGAGAACCGCTTGATGTGCGCGCTACGTGCACCGGGTCTTGGGTCCCGGCCGGAGACTTCAATCTAATTTACAGAGCAACCGACAAAAATAACACCAATCTTGATCGGGCAATGATGGGCGAGGTTCCGCAGATGCTCGAATGATCTCGAGCTCAAGGAGATTGAGTTGTTAGGCCGACGCTATACTTGGTCTAATGAGAGGGTTGCACCTACCTTGGTCAGCCGGACCAAGTGTTTTGCACGTCGCAGCTGGGAGCTCATGTTCAACAACCGCATCCTACAAAGTACGACAGACTGGGATCTCGGATCACCGCCCTCTACTACTCGCGCTTGCAAGCAACGTACCAGCCAGGAGACCCTTCCATTTTGAGGCCTTCTAGCCACAACTACCGGGCTTCCAAGAAACAAGTGCAAGCAACTCCGGAGCAAGCCAGCTGGAGGCCCAAATGCTGGACCGCTAGAGATACTAGCGGGCAAATTGCAAAATCTTTGCCCGGGACTACAATCCCGGAGCCAGCGGTGGATTGGCAACGTCAACGCGCAACCGGAGCAGTCCACCGAGTTGTTGCACCATCTCGAAATTGCCGGGGACATCGTAGGGTTTTCTCAACCCGAGGAATGGCTACGAAAGTCACTAAAGCAACACTCCTCGCTCTAGCATCCTTCCGGAGAACCATCGCTCCCGTTGGATCACGCGTTGATTGGTTAAGTGAAGGAGATGCCAACACGAACTTCTACCATTCCCATGCAAAATATCGCAAAAGGAAAAACCTCGTCACTAAGCTAGAGGCTGATGGGAACATCCTGGTATAGCATGACGAAATGGAGGAGGCGATATGGGGGTTCTACAACAACCTCCTTGGCACAAGCAGCAGAGCGTTCGTGAGACTCTTAACCTCGGCTCCTTCTATCGTCGAGTGAAGATATGTCTACTCTTGATGCTCCAATCTCGAAACAAGAGGTCTAGCAGGTGATTAAATCTATGCCTCCCGATGAAGCGTCGGGCCGGATGGCTTCACCGACGGTTCTACGAGCAAGGCTTGGCCCATTATCAAGAGAGATGTCATGGCGAGTGATTGGGGCGATCCATGTTGGAGATTTCCACGTTCTCCATCGAATGAACACCGCATACACCGTCCTCATCCCAAAAATTGAAGAAGCAATCAAGGTGGGTGACTACCAACCCATTAGCTTGGTCCATAGCTTCGCCAAGTTGGTAACCAAGATCCTCGCAAACCGGCTAGCTCCGTAGCTACAACTTTTGGTAGCTAATAATCGTAGTGCCTTCATTCGTGGACGGTGTACCCATGACAACTTCGTCCTTGGGCAACACATGGCACACTTCCTTCATGCAAGAAGAATCCCATCGGCACTCCTCAAGCCGGACATAATAGAAGTATTCGATACCGTGTCTTGGGCTTTTCTCGCTGCAGATCATTCAACATATTGATTTTCGGAGCGCTTGGCGCAACCTCGATTTGCAATTTGCTCCACACCTCCATGACCTTACTACCGAACGGACAACCGGGCGAGAGCATTCAAGCATAAGCGAGGCTTAAGGCAGGGAGACCCTCTCTCGCCCATGCTCTTCGTCATGGGCATGGACGTGCTCACCGCCCCGATCGCCAAAGCGAAGCGAGCAAGGACTTCTCAAACCTCTCACGCCAAGAAACATTGGCAACATGCTGTCTATCTATGCATACGATGTAGTCCTTTTCACCTCACTAGAAGAGAATGAGCTAGCTTTCATTGCTCGGGTCCTCCACAAGTTTCGGGAAGCGTCCGGACTCGGGCAAACATGAACAAATCAACTTTGATCCCTATACGGTGCTCCGATCCGCAGGTTGAGGTAGTAACCAACCGCTTGCCATGCCAACGGTCCTCCTTCCCTTGCCGGTATCCGGGGCTACCTCTCTCGGTCCGTAAGCTCAACAAAACGGGCCTGCAGCCGATCATAGACAAACTTGCCGATCGACTACCAGTGCTAGAAAGCGGCATTGATGGACAAAGCGTGTCGTCCGGTGCTTGTGCGGGCGATGGCTTGACACCATGCCAATCTACACTCTCATTGCGATGGATATCGCAAAATAGGTGATCAAGGCCGTAGAGAAGATCACCAGGGCATTCCTATGGAAAGGCGAGAAAAGAGGTGAGAGGCGGACACCGCCCCATTGCATGGGAGCGAGTTGCACGACCATTGCACCCGGGAGGGTTGGACATTCATTACCTCGAGACAATGAGCTTGGCATTGCGTATGCAGTGGCTCGGCTGCAGAAAACCCAGCCGAATAAGCCCCGGGCGGACTTCATCATCCAACTACCGAAAAAGTACAGTGCCTTGTTCGCTACATCGGTGGTAATAGAGGTGGGCAACGGTGAGTCCGTTTTTTTTGGACGGATCGATGGATATTGGGGCGATCCGTAAACGAAATTGTGTCGTCTCCGATCCCATACATTAGCAAGTAGGCTCTACGGCGACGAACGATACCCCGCACAACAACGTGTGGCTCTCGACTTCGGCCGAGGCATCTCCGCTGCTACAACTTGGGAATTTTTGCAGCTTTGGGATGCAATACATGAAGTCTAGCCGTGGCCGCAAGAGCCGGATCATCATCGCTAGCTCCCCGAAGCATCGGGGAACTTCACCACCAAGTCTGCATATTTGCGCTTCTTCGAAGGGAGCACCTCTTTTGAGCATTTCAAAGAGCTATGGAAAAGCTAGGCACCCCTCCGTGCAAAATTCTTCCTATGGATGGCTATCCTAGACCGTTGTTGGACCTCGGATCGCCTAGAACTATAGCCGGCCAACGGGCCATGCCGGGCCGGCATGACCCTTCTAATAAACGGGCCGTGCTCGGGCCGGCACGACGGGCCTACGCCTAGGCCCAAGCACGGCACGACTAATTTTAAACGGGCTAAACGGGCCACGGGCTAAACGGGCCGAGCCGTGTCGTGCCGATCCAAGGTTAAAAAGAATAGTTTTCTCGCTGATTTTAATTATTTTTAAATATAAACGGGCCAAACAGACCGTGCCGGCCCGTAAAGCACGGCCCGAATAACGGGCTAAATGGGCCAATAGCTAAACGGGTCGTGTCGTGCCGGTCCGACGGGCCTACGCCTAGGCCCAAGCACGGCCCTCAACGGGCTGCAGGGCCGGCACGGCCCGTTACCAACGGGCCCGGGTCTTGACTCGGACTAAACGGACCGGTCTAGAGAGACCCTTTTAGCCCGGTCCACTTCGTCGCCTATACCTAGAACGTTGTGGTCTTGACCGTCCGCAGTGCTGCCCGCTTTGTGACCAAGCATCCCGAAGACATCGACCATCTCCTAATTCAATGTGTCGTGGCAAGAGAAACCTAGTTCCATGTTCTACGACGAGTTGGATTGCAGGTCATCACCCCAACCACACATGATACGCTCAACGCTCATGCACTATAGCAATAACTAACTATAGCCACGGTTGGGGGACTCTACAGCCACGATCAACCCCAATCGTGGCTATTTTTCCGAGACTATAAAAAATCATCTATAGCCTCGGAAACAAGTCAACTCGTGACTATAGTATGCCACTATAGCCACGGTCGTTGGCCATAGTAGCTCGCCACCTACCGTAGCCATGGTCAATTTTCCTTGTCGTGGCTACATGATTTTGGGTGGCATGGCTACAATGCGCGATTGTTATAGTGATGGTGGACTACAAGCCAACTACGGATACCAGCAGACATGAGGGGTGGCCTAAACACCATGATCATCCTTGTTACGTGGTCCTTGTGGAAACACCGCAACCACTGCGTGTTCGACAATGCGCAGCCTGCAGTGGCCTTCATCCTCCGAGACATAGCTGAACAGGCCATGCTGTGGAAGATGGTGGGGGCGTCCAAGCTCCGGCAGTTAGGATAGAACGCTAGTAGTGCTGGTAGTGGTTTCCATAACAGGCACGATCGATAACTCGTAACCCTCGAACTCTTTTGTAATTCTTGTTCTTCTCCTTAATACAATGACACGCAGCTCTTATGCGTGTTTGAGAAAAAAATGAAATGATTAATAAAGGTGTTCGTAGCAATTACCGATTGCCGACGAAAATAGAAATTGGAATTCAATTTATCTTGCCAGATTGGCAGTCATGACTAAAAGAAATGTGCCAAGAAGTATTATTGGTAGCAAGCTATGTCCATTATTTTGCAACCTGTTCAAAACAAAAAGAAAAAAAATATTGTTGGTCTGAATGTAAGACACTAGAGTGGCAGCAGCAGGATATTCAGCACTAGCAACTAACTTAAGTTGTTAAAGATGATTGGGTGTGTGTCATCGTTTTTTTTAAAAAAAAATTGTACCGACAAGTGCATCAAGTTCCCCGGTCTCAAGTCACCTCTTTCCACCGTGGCAGAGGGTAGGTCCAAGCTGTCACACGTGCTTTTGTGCTCTTCTGGCCAAGTTGCCATTGCCACGGCAGCAAAATGTGCATTACTAGCAACAATTAGTGCTGATATTGGTAGTTTTATGATTCTTTCCTAGGTCACGCACTCTATTAACTATATTTAGCACTGTCATGTTGTATTTGTCGTGGAGTAAGGTCACTTTTCTTTGACAAGATAATGAAATGATGTCATAACTCATGTTAAACTAGTTTTGTTTGCTCCATCAGAAAACAAACGATTAGTTGCCTTCAAAATACCCACTTTTTCTTTGCAATCATTAGTATTCTGCTGCGGGTGCTTGGCTTCTCTGGAAGCACAGGAATGTCGGGGTCTTTGAACATATACCAGTCCAAATTTGAACCTGCTAGTGAAGTTCTTTAAGGATGAATTTCATCTTTGGTGCCTCGCAGGTGCAAAGGGGCTACAGGCCCTAGATCAAGGAACAATCAGGCAGTTAGGTGCTAGGTTGTGTTCTGGGTCAAGTTCCTTTGTTTCCTGTCTTTAGTTACAACCTACTTTGTATCATAACCCCTCACAGCTCGATCTGCAGTGATGTGGTGAACTATGTAAGGGCTGGTTTTACTCTCTTAATACAACGATACCTAGCTCTCATGCATATTCGAGAAAAAAATTATTAGTATTCCGATGTTTGGGCCTCGTTTTGTTGGCCAAGCTGCGACACTCGTTGCTCGAATAGGATAAACTCAAATTTTTTCCTACAAAAACATTATAAAGTTGAAAGTTGCCTAGAGGGAGGGGGGGAGGGTGAATAGGCAATCTAGATAAAAACCCGAAAATCACAACACTTAAAACAAACGGTCAAATTCGCCTCGACGGAACTTTGGTCGGGGTTGAGGGGAAAAACCTAGGGATTGACAAACGAGAAGGAAACTCACGATTCCACTTGAATGGAAACCTCCTTTGACCTCTTGAGACTCGTTGTACCTGCAGGAATTCAATAGACACACAACACACAAGTAGATCGGGTGATAAACACCCAAGTGAAAAACAAACAAGCACACAAGAACACGAGCAAGAGAGACACGAGGATTTTTCATCGAAATTCGGACCCCTCACAAAAAGGTTCCTACGTCTCCGTTGAGGAGCTCACAAAGAGCCGGGTCTCTTTCAACCCTAATCCTCCCAAGTGACCACAAAGGTCAAACTTGGTTTTCTTCTTCTTCCTTCGATTCTTTTTCTTACGGAGGCGAATCACAACCTTCATAAACTTCCCAAGGCTCACCACAAGCTTGGGAGTTCTAGGGTAACACCTAGCCAATCTAGGAGAACGAATCTCCAAGAGTAACAAGTGAAAACGAGATTAGTTGCTACGGAAAGATGTGCTCTAGGTTGGGATGATGCTATCAAGCTTGGAAACAAAATTGGAGCTCTCTCAAATGGCCTTGGATCTCAAAGGAAATGGAAGGGAGTGGGAGAGAGAGCTTAAGCAATATTTGTAAGTTCAAAAAGCACCAAGCAACTTTGCTCACGGGTTGGTCAAGGCTATATATAGAGAGGGCTCTCAAAGAGCCGTTGCTAGGTCAATAATTGACCCGACGGAACTTCCGTCACCCCATAAAGTCAAATGCGAAAGATGCCGAGACTGGAACTTCCGTCGAGTTGGGATTTCCGTCCCAAGCTCTTCGGAATTGACGGAACTTCGTCGCCCACGACAAAACTTCCGTCGCAGAGATTTGAACCGAGAAAACTCCCGAGACGGAACTTCCGTCCGCTTTGGCGCTTCCATGCCAAACTCTCTCGGAATTGACGGAACTTCCGTCCTAGGCAATGGAAAGTGGAATTGGTTGGCTTTTTTATCTTTGGATTTTGGTATTTTGGGTTCTAAGATGTTTGAGGGTAGCTAGAGCACATTCTTCCCTCCACGTAAGATCGTTTCACCCCTCTTAATAGTTTGACACACATATACTCAAAAAGCTACAAATCTAAATTTGAGGCCCTTGCTTTTGAGTACTTTGATCACTTTGGAATGAGGGGTGTACTTTCTCACATTATGGGTATGTTTCATTGATATCCTGCACATACACTCAATAACACATTAGAGTTTTTAATTCTTTGTCATTTATCACCAAAATCCACTAGAGGGCCTAGTTGCATTTTCAAAAAGTATAATCGTATCATAACATTTAGTTACATTATGCTCTGAAATAATTGTGTTGGGTCATGGACATGTTCTATCTAAATTAAAAGAATTGTAATAAATTTCCATTTGGATATTCGACAGTGAACAACTTGAACGAAATGTCATTATGTCTAGATTTGCTATAGTTCATACATGAGGATTAAAACTTTCAGTAACATGCGGTTGACTTCTTCCAATGTCACCGTAGCACTCTCAAGCCCATGTGGCCGTACCGTTCCACGCAGATGGATCGGATGCATTGATCTGAGATCTGAAATTCTGAATTACCCCAATCATTAGCGCAAGGCAATCCTAGCGTATCTGAAAACAACCCCACGCTGACGCTGTATTCTATACTCATAGCACCGAAACGATGATCTGAGCAATATTCACAAGTACGAGGTGGTTTATGAAAAAACGTCCATCGGATAATAATGGGCATGTGCCTTGGAATCCCCGTGAGACAAGCCTGGAAATCGATGAGAGGCAGGCAGGAACAGGGTCGGGTACAAAGGACAGCTGTTGGCTTATTCGATACACGTAATTGTTGGAAATATAAAAGAACAAAATAATAGAGCTGGAGGAGCATAGTTGCAGTAATAAACAAACAAAAGCAAAAGAACATAAAAAATCTTGTGATGTCCCGCCATTTTTTCCTCGTTGTTATTACTAACCAGGATTTCCCTTTGCCAACGACCAGGATATTTCTGATAGATCTACTTAAGTTAATATGAGTGGACCCAATATTTCTCGCTCGATCTAGAGCTCCATTTAGGGTCTGTTTGATAGAGCTTCAACTCATGAAAAAACAGCTTCAGCTTCGGATTATCAGTCAAAACAACTTTTTTGACTTATTACAACTTATGCAATCAAACCGTTTGGCAAAACAGACTTATCCTATCTCGTTCGTAAATAAAGTTGTGAGTGTGAGCTGTGAAAAGCTGCTATTTTCAGCTTCACGATTCTAGTACAAAAATGAAAACAACATACAACAGCCTTATGCCCAAAAACACTTCTTTCAACTTACTCTTTGGTACAGACTTGACCTATAATCTGAAGTTGAAGCTCGCTAGTGAAGTTGTATCAAAAGGACCCTTAGTCGTCAAGCTATACAAGTGTCTCATCAACTTCCACCCAACAAATAAAATGCATCTAGTATAATATTCTTTTTCCTCTTCAAGCTCAAACAAATTTTAACTATAATATTTTCATTATCAGAATATTTTTTGCAAATGAAAAGATTAAAATAGTAATAAAAGCTCTAACATGTCTAGGGTTGCTTTCAACCTCTATTTTCCCGTGGTGGTTTGAAGGCAACCAAGATTTTTTTTTCTGTCATTTTTCCTTTTACTCTAATATAGCACATCATCACGGAAATTCATGATTATGGTCTCGCAACTTCAATCTAATGGTTAATGTCACAAAATTCAACATTATTGAGTAAACATCCTAACTCATGAACGGTTTTTTATTGTCTCAAACTCCAAATGTACTTTTTTTCTCGAGAATGTGATTGAGGGGTTCCATTATGGAAGTGACTAAGCACAAGTTTCATTAAGAGGAAGTTTCATTATAGAAGTGACTAAGGCCAAGTTTCATTAAGAGGAAGACAAATTACACGCGATCACACCATCAACTTTAGCAAATCCAAGCCCATTGATAGGTTCATAGGGCTACTACTCCTTAGTTTTAGCTAACCTAAGCCTATTGACAAGTTCATAGGGCTACTACTCACGGAGGAGAATAAACGACCAACGACCAAACATACAAAATGAAGTACACGCAACACGATACATGAACTACGTCCAACAAGCACAAATGATGTCACCTCCCAAAATTTCACTTTTGAAATGTTCTCTAACCAAATTCCTTATTTTCCCAAAAAAAACCTAAATTATTTGAATTTTATAAATTAACCAATGGTTTGTTTAATTATAGTGTTTTATTTAATAAATGCAATCGATATGTGAAAATTGTTTATTGAGTAAATATATTTGATTTGTCAAAATGGTTTATTGAATAAATGCCTTTGATTTATGAAGCATAGTTTATTTTATAAATAAAGGGCAGGCCCGGTGCAACGGTAGAGCATACCGTCTCGTAGCCAATAGGTCCCGGGTTCGAGCCGCGGTCTCCCCGCATTGCACAAGCGGGGGTAAGGCATGATACCCTTCCCTGCATCCCGCATAGTGTGGGAGCTCTCATCAATGGGTACGACCTTTTTAGTTTATTTTATAAATAAATACTTGTGATTTATGAAAATGGTTTATTTAATATATGAATATTTTGTTTTGGAGTATGGAACCATTTCCAAGAAATAAAATGGGTTTTCTTTATTTTGAAGAATTTTGGTTCTAAAGACCATTTATGAATTATTTGTGCAAATTCTATTACATTCTAAGGTTAATTAATTATTATAGGTTATTTATATTGTTTGTTGCAATCATGCTTGAAATAGTTTGCATTAGGTTTTTTTTAGTGGAAAATGTATTTAAAGCCTCGATTAGAAGTCGATTTAGAATAGTATAGAAAATAGAATAGGAAAGAGAAGAGAAATAGAAAAAGAACCCAACCCCTTGGGACTAAACCCAACGTCGCCAAGCCTACCACTCCCTCTCTCTCTCCCTTATTTCTTTACCTATGCAACCCCCTAGCCCACACAAGGACCCGCCCCCAACCCTAACCGCGTCGCACCGCCATCGCCACCGGTGATCCTCGATGTGCGCGTCGATTCACCCTAGGGCTCGCGCCTATAAAAGGCGTACTCGGAGGCCCCCGCTCCCCTCTCCCAGCCCAAAGCCGCCCCGCGCCCCACACGGCTCGTCGCCGCACCTTGCCACCGCGTGTCGTGCACAGTGCCACCCTCGCCATTGATGACGGCTCGAGCTCGTCACCGCCATAATGAAGCGAGTCCCGGATCGCCTCGGCCCTACGACGACCTTCGTAATCGTGACACCCCTACCTTGCAAAGCAAGAGGGATTGTCGCACAGACCGCCTCGGGAGACATCCGACGAAGCGGACGTCATAGCATATACACAAATGATACATTCACCATTTACAAAGACATATTTAGTGTACATGAGTAGAACATTTTACATATGCTCTTCAAGTGTTACAATACATAGAGTTCAAATTCTGATTTTTACATCTATTTAGTATATATGCGGAATCATAAATTAATCTCGACGATAGTTGCCTAAAATACAACACATCAAGCCCATAGATGTGCCCATTCTTCTCAACAACTCACCTGCACAAAAATGTTAACAACAAAGCCCCGAGTATCTAATATACTCCGCAAGTCTTACCCGACGAAAGTGGTTTCTAAAACCGACTCCTAGCATGCAGGGGCTGACCGGGTTTGCTGGAATTAAATTGCAAAAACAGCACCTACATTAATTTCTAATTCCAACTTTTAGCCATATTAAAAGGGTTATGACATGAATATAAAATTTAGTGAGCAAGACCTAGCAATACAAGGTTGCAAAGCAATATTAAACTACTTCAAATCAGCAAATATATCATCATGTTCACTTCTTACTACGATGCGATCTGCTCGAGACAAGAGGTACTCAATAACCGCGAGGGACGGCGATATATATCGATTTACATCCTGCAGGAGAAACCCAAGTACACGACATAAGCATCATTTAAGAACACGTATGGCCACCGTTCGCGAGATCACTATAGGGCCGATACGACTCCCACCTCTCCCAAGTAATACGTCCCCACATGCGATGCCTACGGCGGAGCCATCCAAGGGTAGACCGCGTACTCGTCCAACCACATGACCCGGGATGCCACCATCAATCAAAATCTCAAAAGAATGGCGGGGTACCGTCCAACCCTACGGTTCTCAAGCTACTAGGTTTCCCAAGCACCCATAATAAAGGTATGCACTTGGTACACAACACGGTCCTCAACCGACACGCACGGGGCTATGACGAACATAGGCGAACCTTGCCACCGCATCCTACACATACATTTCCCGTACGGTCTCAATTTCATAAATATCATGTGAAAGATAACAAGTGGATAAACTTATACCGAGAGGTCTCCGTACCGCTCGGTGTTGCTACCGATGACTCCTTACTAAGCATAGCATTTCTAACGAAAAAGGATTATACCTATCCAATGAGGCCATAGGCATCAAGGGATAAATAATGCAACTACGGTTACGATCAACTCCTGAACTTAAATGCACAATACATGACACCATCACATGTAAAGTAAAGCAAAACTTTTAAAAGCGTGGGTTATGCACCGGGCTTGCCTTGAGGTCTGTTTCGAAGTTAGTATCCACAACGGTGTTCATCTCAACATCGATCTCCACGGGGTTGCCTTCCTCGGTCTCGGGTCCTAGATGAATGTGTGACATCCCTCCGGGACAACCAGGAATAGGAACAGAGGGACACTCGACGAAACGAGTTACAACAAGTGTATCATCTCATACAAGCCGTAATATATACATCATGGTATAATACAAACAAGTTTTCGAAACACAAACATTCGTGCAACGGAAAACATAACATTATTGAAGGTTAACATCCTACGAGTATTGCAGCGGAAACTTGTTCTTTATACAACAAAAGACTATCAACGTTTAACGTGATGTACCGAGCCCATCGTACACCACGGTCCTTCCTCTTCACGGCGTGGAGATACGTTCCCATTGGAGGGACCCTCCCTCCGGGCATTGCTCCTCTTCCGGGAAGCTACCATATAAGTCGTGAAAGTACGACTCATTCCCCGAAAGATAACGAACAAACCCCGAGTATTCTAATACTCAGCAAGACCGACCCGTCAAAGTGGCACGCTAAGGCCGACGCCTAGTATGCAAAGGCTTTCCGGTCGTGGGGTTTACTCCTTTGCGAAAACAAGCATTAAAGGGTGGATCCTTACTTTCAACGTTTTAGCTCAACATTAAGTTCTTTAGCTTCTAGGTTTGCAGTCTATAACTATTGCAAACAAGTTTTCAAAACAAGATCGGAATAAATCATTATTCCCTTCATTTCTCAACCTCATCATCCATGTTGATTAACTACGATGTGACGAGCTAAACAAGCGGTACTCATTACTCGCGAGGGACAGCGATTCGAATCGATTTTATACCAGCTGGCAAAACCCGACTACACGACGTATACGCACCACACTAGTCGTACACGACAACTTTTCCCGCTAGCACCTGCGGAAGACTAGCCATTTCCAAACTCCCCGGAATATGGCGACTCCACGACTTCCCTCGTGGCCGACCCATTTCCCTCCCGTGAGACTCACCTCTCACTAACAACCAGAAAAGAGAGTTGGCTACGCTACATCTCTCGGGGCGGTAGGGTACATCAGCTTGCTCGGGCCCATGATACCAAAGCATGTAGTACGGCACGTTCAAACTTGTTCAACTAAGCCGACAACGGTACGGTCCTTGACCGACACGTACGGGGCTACCACCTTGCAAGACCTCATCTCCGTCTTGCCCTTTCTCCTACGGGGCCCGTCCTGGTCTCAACTTCATTAATACTCTCTTCATCTTAGTGTCAACATATCAACCCTTAAAGCCTCCATGCTTTAAGATCCCTAAAATATCTACCGTTGCGACTATGAATTAAGCCTAGCTTCTATTGGGCTATCTCGTACCAAGATAGTATAAACAAATGGAAACCTATCTCGATGCATCTAGGGTATCAACGATTCCTTAGCACTTAATGCACAAACATAACTTAACTATGTGATAAAATAAAATATTTAAAAACATAGGTAGGATGCACCGGGCTTGCCCGGATACGAGTCGGGGTTAGCTTCCTCGGCGTGTGGGTCGACTTCAAGATTCCCTTCGCCTACCTCGACCTCGGTGGAACCTCGATCACCTCGTAACCTAGGTCGACCAACAATGCGTCGCGAATCACAACCATGCATGCATGAATGAATATGATATGATCATGCAAAGGTTTTATTAATTATGTTCCGCCACTAATGATTAATGATTAATTATGTTCAGTAATTAAAAACAATAATTAACAATTAATAATTCATCATATTTGTTAATTAACAATTTTATAATTAAGCATGTTCATTACTCAATAATTAACAATTGATTATGCTCATTAATTAATGCTTAATCATGGTTATTACTTAATAATTAATCATGTTCCTTAATTAATAATTAATTATGTTCATTAGTTACCAATTACTTAGGTTCATTGATTAATAATGAATCTTGTTTATTAATCAATAATTAATCATTACTTAAATGACACGTGATAATACATAGGATAATAAATTTGAAGGACATGATAATGTTTAAGTTTAATTTTGAAAAAATATTTTTCATAATTACTTTCGTCTCAGAGATCTCCTTCATTTAATTAATTTCTTTTCTTATATTAAACATTTAATTAGCATAAAATAATAACTTCTATTAATCAAAGAATGTGATTAATTATCATCTATGAAATAAAAATGCTCAAAATAGATATTTTATTTCATAAATAGATATAACTTATTTTTTTGAGTCTAACAAAATTAGTTTTGCATTTTTTCGATTTTTATTGAATTTTATATGAATTTTCAAAATTTGAAATCTATTCTCGTGCCACACCCGGGTCACAGTGGTTTGGCCACACGGGATCTCGCGTAGCCACACGCGATCCCGCGCGTGTGGCTCGCGTTGTGGCACCACCGCGGCGGTGAGCTCACGGCGGCGCGGCCACCGGAGACGGCCGGGGTGCTCCAAAACTCGCCGTGAAGCTTCCTAAATGGTCTACGCGACTTGGCGAACTCCATGGAGTGGATGAACTAACATGAGCTTGCTCGGGAGCACGCCGGCGGCGAGGTGCGCGCACGACGGAGCTCCGGCACGGCCAAGGCTCGCCGCGGCTGCCCAAAAATTGGGGAAACTATCGCGGAAATCTTCTACGTAGTATAACCAAGCTCGTCGCGAGGTCCTAGAAGCATGAGCATGGCCGGGAGGTAGGGCTCACCGTGAGCGTTGCGGACGACGGCGACCGGACGTGGAGAAGATGGCCAAATTGGTGGTGACCCGGGGAAGAAACTCAATAAGAAGTTGCTCAAAAGGAAGAGCATCTAGTTGCGCATCAACCAGAGAAGAAAAGAGCAAGGATGGCTCACCACAGCTCACGAAATTGAGGAGGCGGCGAAAGAACGACGGTGAGGTGCCGTTGGGGAGAATGAGCTTGCCACGACGGAGCAAAGTAGCTCAAGCTAATTGGTGACCCGGAGAAGCTTCAGGGGCGGGGTGCGAAGCTTTTGGCAGCGGTGGCTTGGGTGGAAGGTGACCGGAGCGGCCCGGCAACGAGCTCCGAGAGGCAGCGGTGAAGTGGTGAGGTGGGGAGGAAAATGAGGAAGAGGAGGGAGAAGATAGGTCGGGCGGGGCCTTTATCCTCGCCGGAGGTGGCAACAGAGCAAGCAGCTGCGTGGCCTCGAGCAGCTGCGTGGCCGGGGTGGCGTGGCGGCCCGGCCGGAAGGCGGTGCGGCCAGTGGCGGCGCCGAGATGCGGGAGAGAGAGGAGAGAAAGAAGAGAGGTCGGCGCCGGGGCCAATCTTGGTCGTTTTGCAAAAAGACCCCCGAGCTTTCGCGTAATTGAAAACTAGCCTTCCCGTGCTCGAAAAATTCCCAAAAAATACAGGGTGTAAATGAAAGTATTTTAAACCTTTTTCCTATTAAGTCCAGGTTAAGATTCCAATTTATTTTCGGATTAAAAATTCATAGATAATTTAACAAAAGAAGCTTTGTTTATTTCTTGTAAATATTTTTACAAGACAAAATAATTTCAGGGACTTTTATAATCCTTTATTTATGATGTTTAAGCAGTAGAAAATGTTAAACACATTATTTACTCTTATTTGAATTCTTTTAAGCATTTACTTTAATCTTGAGTGTCGGTGTTCGAACCACC
>JAUNZO010000319.1:0-143538 GCA_031894775.1 Chloris gayana | reverse complement strand
TAGGACTATGAGGCCGCGCCGTCTAGGCGGCCTCCGGCAAAGTCCACGATAGCCTTCTTTCTTCTGTGCCATCTGATATGTTATGTATGGTTCAGATAGTAGTCTGTTGTTCTGTTCTACAAGAATTTCACGATAGATTCTTTACTCTGGCGCCCTCCTCACCTCCATCATCCGTACTTAAAGATGATGACGATGTTTCATGTATGGCTGCATGCATGCTGCAAATAAGAAATATGCTGCCATGATATGTCTTGCTGCTGCAAGGTGAGCACATGGACTATCTTGTCATGTTATGTTACGCCTGATGGTGACATCTCATGCAGCGGCCGGCCTCCGAGCATGTCCATGACAGCCTTCTTTCTCTACGACATCTGATATGCTATGTATGGTTCAGATATTAGCCTACTCATTTGTTCTACAAGCATTTCACGGCAGATTCTTTGCTCTGCCTCTCGTCCCTATTTCATCCGTACTTGAAGATGAGGTGATATTTCATAGAAGGCTGTACACATGCTGCAAACAAATCACATGAACAAACCTGCCATGTTATGTCTTCCTGCTGCAACCTGAGCACATGGACTAGACTGTCATGATACGTTGCATCTGATGGTGACATCTCGTGCCTTCCCTCCCGATGTTGCAAGCATACCAAAGGTTTTTTTGTCTGATATGTTGGACTGTTTTCCTGTTTCTCAATAGGTGCCATATCGAAGCAGCGTTTGGGTCATCTCATGTCAGCGGGCAGCTGCTATGGTTTTGTTGTTCGTCGTGTTGCAGCTGGCCGTGAAAAGCATATGGGCTTCTCATGGCTATATAAGCATGCGATAGCCCTCGATTCCTGGCACCGCACTTCCCACGTATGCTTGTGTTGTGTTTTCAACGTGGTACCAGCAAAGTGCATTGAGACAACTGACAGTTGTGAGTTCCATGCATTCTAGAGAATTCTTGCCTATCTTATGCAAAGTAGATAGTATTTTGAACCAAATAAAATCGTTACAACGATTGCATTTCATAATTTAATCGTCCATCCTTTTTCCCTATATTCTTACTTCTATGTTTTGTGCTGACATGGTACATGTTCATTTCGTTCTTTCCATTCAATGATTCTTTCTTAGAGAGACTTTGCAGGGAACAAATATTACACTATTCTATTTCTACCAAAAATTGTGCCCTGTTTTAGATCCTTTATCGTCATGTTTCTATTTACTTGGAATGTAAGTTGGCCTGCTCCATAATTTTTTCGTATATTGTTTTAATAGCAAGAACAATGTCCTTCCAGTTGCAGTAATGTCAAATGGAATCTGCATCCCCTGCTAGGCGAACCAGGAAGAGGAGGGTAGCTGTCGCACTAGGTGCTTTTAACTACGTTCCTCTGTCTTTTGATTGTCCAAAAATTAGCATCTCAGGTTTTATATATGGGATGGCTAAAGTATACAGTTTTCATTTATAGCTTTGGTCCCGTGATGGCATGTTAATTCACTTTGACTGTTTTAGGCGAGGTTGTGGCTGCTTCTAGTGGAACAGTAAGGCAGAGGCAACAACATCGACGGCGCATAATAAGAGAAAAGAAAGAAGGTATAGATTGAAATAGATTTAAACATATCTTTGTATGAGTTAGAGGTGTGCTTATAAGTGTCCACTGTCTCATTCCTTTGTGTAGGAAACCGGGGTGACACACAAATTCCAGGTAACAACTAGGCATGGATAACAATCATTAATGAATCTATACCTTTTAAGCTAACCAATGTATGCCTTGCCGTGAAATTAGCAGTAGTCACTCTATTCTTAAATTGTTGTCTCCATTTATTTTTTTTTTCAACTTGACGTTTTCTATTTTTTTAAAATACCACCTACTTCATTGTGCTTTGTTCTATCACTAGAGGAAATTCACACATAATGTATACTTTCTCGTATTTGGGCCAAACTGTTAATAATTAGAGTAGTTAAACATAAATAAGATAATCAATGGAGCCAACAATTCACGAACAGGTAGAGTCAAATATAAGTTGAGTTGTTGTCATTCTTTCTTACTTTCTGTTTGTTTCCAGCTTCGCTATCGGACGATTTTTCTTACTACGGACCTCCTACCCGTGAGTGCCGCTACTGCGGTGCCCAGTTTTGGTTCCAGGAACGTGTTAAGAGATCGTATTCGAGCGAAGGAGCCTGTGTTCGTTTCCATCTTTGTTGTAGGGGAGGTAAAGTTAGCTTGCCATTTCTAAGAGATCCGCCTCCATTTTTGTCTCGCTTATTGAATCCTGATGGTGATATACTATCTAAGTACTTTCTAAAATCTATAAGATCATATAACTCCATGTTTGCCTTCACATCGTTGGGTGCTAAAATTGACACGGGAATAAACAAGGGCCCAGGGCCATATGTGTTTAAAATTAATGGACAGGTGCATCATCGAATTGGATCTTTACTACCGGAAAATGGTGAGCCTCCTGTGTATGCACAGCTATATATTTTTGATACAGATAATGAGGTTCAAAATCGAGTATCAATTTTTGATAGAGATAAGGACTGCGACGACGATAACGGGGTTGATAGAAAAATTATCGAGGGATTAGTGATAATGTTTAATGAAACAAATGAACTTGTGAAGTCGTTTAGAGCAGCAAGAGACTTGTTGGCTCAGAGCAACTGCCAGCCCTTGCGCCTTAGGTTGTTGCATGATAGATCAAGGGCTGGCCCTCAGTACAATGCACCAACAGGGTCTGAGATAGCTGCTCTAATAGTAGGTGATTTCTCAGAGGAGAAGAAGAGTCCAGACGTAATAATTCAAGATAGAGGTGGTGGGCTTAGAAGAATTAGCAACCTTCATGCGAATTATATGGCCTTGCAGTATCCAATCCTTTTTCCTTATGGTGAACAAGGTTTCAAATTAGGAATAAAGTATAGTAGCTCAGGAACCCTACGAGTCGGTCGCAGGGGTGAGGTTACAATGCTCGAATATTATGCTTTCCGATTACAACAGCGTAGGTCTGAGGGGAATTACCTTAGTATCTGGTGATCGGTTGTTCCAGCAATATATAGTTGACGCTTTCGCATCAGTGGAGGAGAATAGGCTTCGATTTATCATAAGAAATAATCAGAACCTAAGGTCTGAGATTTACAAAGGCATCCAGGATGCACTTCACAAGGGAGATTTCGATGGGAATAATGTCGGAAAGAAAGTTATTTTGCCTGCTAGCTTCACTGGAAGTAAGAGGTATATGGTACAGAATTACCAGGATGCAATGGCGATTTGTAGGTTCTATGGACCTCCAGACCTATTTATTACTTTTACATGCAATCCTAAGTGGCAGGAAATAGCAGATGCCCTTGCATTTATTCCAGGGCAAAAGCCTAGTGCTAGACCTGACATAGTTAGTCGAGTTTTCAGGCTCAAGGTTGACGAACTTGTTTCAGTGCTGAAGAAAGGAACTTATTTTGGAAAGGCAGAAGCAGGTAGGTGCTAGCAGGTTTATCTGTTGAAATTTAGTATTTTATATATTCCGCTAGGTTAAAAGGCTACTAGAGCATACTTGTGTGCATCCATGTAGTGTGTCATCGTTGTTGCTAGGCAGCGTGCATGCAGGGCTATACTGAATATCTCCATAAGCACGAGGCTAGGCATGTGCATGCAGGTAGTGTGTCATCGTTGTTGCCAGGCAGCGTGCATCCAGGGCGATACTTAATATCTCCATTACCACTAGGCTAGGTGTGCGCATGCATGTAGTGTGTCATCGTTGTTGCCAGGCAGCATGCATGGTATGGGCTATACATGATGCATCCATGTGTATAATGCTAGCCGTGTGTATACATGGAGTGGATCTTGCTTGCTATTATTAATCTTCATTGCTAAGACGACGTATTCACCTATTGATGTTTGTGTTTATTTCAGTATTGTACACCGTAGAATTCCAGAAGCGTGGTCTGCCTCACGTGCATATTTTGGTCTGGCTTAAAGGTAATACCAAGGACCCACGCCCCAGCTTTATTGATTCAATAATTTGTGCAGAGATACCTGATAGGTTGTTAGATCCTTTGGGTTATAACCTTGTCGATGAGTTTATGGTGCATGGGCCATGCGGAGAATTAAATAAAAAATGTCCATGCATGAAGGATAACAAATGCTCCAAATTTTTCCCTAAGCCTTATCAGGAAAAAACTATTGTTGGAGAGGATGGTTTTATTCAGTATAAACGTTCTGAGACAAGCAATTGTGTTGAGCGTTATGGGGTAAAGCTTGACAACTCATGGGTTGTCCCTTATAATTTGGCATTGTTAAAGAGATTTAGGGCACACATAAACGTGGAATGGTGCAACAAAACACACCTTATCAAATATTTGTTTAAATATATCACAAAGGGTCCGGATCGTGCTAGAGCCGTTATTGAGAGCTCATCTGCTGACATTTCTAGGAGTGATCCTCTTGATAACCCTGATAGAAATAGTTCTGGAGCCCACCAATTGAATGTACAGAAAAACACAGAAGATATAGATGAGGTCCGTGAATACATTGATTGCCGTTATCTATCTTCACACGAGGCCATTTGGCGTTTGTTCGAGTTTGATATACACTACAGAACACCATCAGTTGAGAGGTTAGCAGTGCACTTACCTTTAATGCATAACATTGTGTACCCATCAAATCGTCCATTGGTTGATATTGTAAAGGACCCTCGTGCTTCACAAACAACACTGACCGGGTGGTTCACTGCTAATAAGGAGTTCCCATGTGCCCGAGAGTTAACCTATATAGAATTTCCAACAAAGTGGGTATGGGATAAAAAAGAAAAGGCATGGCATTCACGTAAGGGTTCTAGAAAAATTGGGAGGGCTGTTTATATTAATCCTAACTGTGGTGAACTATACTATCTTCGTATGCTTTTAACTGTTGTCAAGGGTGCCACGTCATTTGAAGATCTGCGAACTACTGGTAGTGTTCTGCACCCAACATTTAGAGATGCCTGTCAGGCACTTGGTCTTCTCGGGGATGATAACGAGTGGCGTGAAGCACTTAAGGAAGCGTCGGTATGGGGATCAGCTGCTCAAATGCGTCAGCTCCTTGTAACTATAATTCTGTTCTGCTCTGTTTGTGACCCAGCATCGCTGTTCACACAGTTTTACAACTATTTTACTGATGATATACAATACAAAATTCAAAGAATGGTGCAGCTGCCTACCTACAGAATTCCTGACCACCATCTTAAAAACCATGTCTTAGTGGAGCTAGAAAATTTGTTCATTAAAAATGGTGCATCAATTACGGACTATGGATTACCAAAGCCTGATCTGAATCTCTGTAACAAGGTAAAAAATAGATTACTAGCTGAGGAAATGTCTTATGACCCTGCCAAACTTTTACCTGTGCATGACACCATCGTTAGTCAACTAAACTCAGAGCAGAAACATATATATGACCTTGTCATACAGTCAGTTTATGAGCAAACTGGAGAGTGTTTTTTTGTGTACGGGTATGGTGGCACTGGGAAAACGTTTCTTTGGAATGCTATTATTTCACGTTTGCGGTCAGAAAAATTGATCGTCCTTGCGGTAGCTTCTTCAGGTGTCGCATCACTCTTGCTTCCTGGTGGGCGCACTGCACATTCACGCTTTAAAATTCCTATTACAGTTGATGAGTCATCTGTTTGTCATATAAAAAGGGGTACATTTTTAGCCGACTTAATATTAGAGAGCTCTCTCATAATATGGGATGAGGCTCCCATGACTCATCGACACTGCTTTGAATCACTGGATCGTACTATGCGTGACATTCTTTGTCAAGTGAACCCTTCAAATTTTCATAGAATTTTTGGTGGAAAGACCGTGTTACTTGGAGGAGATTTTCGACAGGTGCTACCTGTTGTTGAGGGTGGGGGTAGATCAGACACCGTTGATGCATCCATCACAAATTCCTATATTTGGAAACATGTTAAGATTCTAAGACTAACTAAAAATATGCGTCTACTTTCAATGGTACATGATGGGTTGCCTACTGAGCACGTTAGAGAGTTTAATGACTGGGTGCTGAGTATTGGAGACGGGTCTGCAAAAGGTTCCTCGCGAACTGACGATGGAGACTCTGAGCTTATTGAGATACCACATGATATACTTATTCCAAAATCAGATTCTGCTATAGATGATATAATACGATCAACTTACCCAGGATTAGAGGAAATGTATTCTGACCCAAAATACCTAAGAGAAAGGGCCATCATTTCACCCAAAAATGATACTATCGATGAAATTAATAGCCGTGTTCTTTCTTTAGGTACAGGCAATGAAAAGGTGTACCTTAGTTCAGATACCCTTGTTGAGTCCTCAAAAGAGCATGGTAATTTGGACTTGCTCTATCCAGTGGAATTTCTAAATTCTCTACAGTTCAAAGGTATTCCACCCCATAAACTTGTCCTAAAGGTTGGCTCACCAATAATGCTGCTGCGCAATCTGAACCAGAGTGCTGGTCTTTGCAATGGTACTCGCCTTATAACAACACAGTTAGGTGACAAAATTTTGGAGGCCCAGATAATAACTGGGTCACACATTGGCGACAAGGTTCTTCTGCCTCGGATTGCTTTGCACGTATCAAGCACTAAATGGCCCTTCACTCTTAGCAGGCGTCAATTCCCAGTTAGGCTTTGTTATGCAATGACCATAAATAAGAGCCAAGGACAGACTTTACAGAATGTTGGCTTATATTTGCCTCGTCCTGTTTTTACCCATGGCCAGCTCTATGTTGCTATATCGCGTGTCACATCTAGGAATGGGTTAAGGGTTCTAATTGATGATGACACAGACCCGTGTTGCACCATCACACAGAACATTGTTTACAAAGAGATTCTACAGTCTCTGTTGTAAATTCCATTACACTGGTGGCATCAAATCGTACTTAGGTTATTTTACCTTTTCAACGTTTTTATGATCTCATTCATTTCCTTATGCACGTCTGTTATGTTCCATGGTTACTTAATTAGAAGGGAACATACTGCAGCAAGTACAAATGTTTTTATGTTCTATTTTATCTCAATTATATTTTTCCTCACCCGAGCAACTCCAATACAGATGGAGTACAACTTACTCTCTCAAGTCAATCCGACAAGGCACAACTGGCGTATTAAGGTTAGAGCTGCTAGGGTGTGGCAGGTATCTGGGACTTCTAAAGGGAAAGGATTTAGTACCATGGAGCTTATCCTCGTCGATGAAGAGGTATGCTCGTTGCCTACCTATTATTTTATTCTATCGACAGGTAGCATTGTTCGTTCATAGTTTAAGGGTTCACATATATAGGGGCAAGGCATTATGGCTTCGGTTGGTCAGAAGTATCTCAACAAGTTTTCGAAGTCTATAGTGGAAGGACGCTCCTATCTTATTAAAGATTTTCAAGTCAGCTCACAGGCAAGGAAATTTAAAGCTATACCCTGCCAATACACAATTTTTTTCACATCATGGACCATTATTCAAGAGATACCTCCTGAGGTGTCGATGAACCTTCCCCTCTATATGTTCAACTTTGTTGATTTTGAGGATTTGAATCGTAGAACAAAGCAAGGAGATGGTTTAGTAGGTATGTATCCTTGAGCTGCCAGATAGCCATGTGTATCTTACATTAATTCTTAGTTATTATGTGAGGTTGTGATGTGCTATATGTGATGCTATAATTACATAAATTTGACAGATGTTATTGGCCAACTTACGGTGGTGCATCCCTTAGTGAAATCTAGCAGTTTAAATGGCACAACTATACGTCGTGAAGTGGAACTACGTGACTTAAGGTATATACTGGATGATTAATTGTTTCCTTTTATTATTTATTAATTCTTTAGCAAAGGAATTTATATTTATTTCTGAAATGTTTTTATTTCAGTGGCGAGCTTATTTCAATAACTTTATGGGGTGAGCATGCATCATCTTTTGAGGATGAGTTCCTTATACAAACTATTGGAAAGGATGAACCAGTTGTGATCATTTTTGCTGGAATGCAAGTGAAGCTTTTTTGGGTAAGCAGTTACATGTGAGATAGAAAACAAGCATAGCCCATGAAATAAATATTTGTCGATGCTAATTATTGATCACTTATTCTTTGAAATATAGGGGTTCCTACATGTTCCAGTAGTTCTGCAACAAAATGGTACATAAATATTGATATTCCAGAAGTTAATGCTTTCCGTGCCAGGTAATTCACAAGTAA
The DNA here is from genome assembly GCA_031894775.1 of Chloris gayana. Taxonomy (NCBI): domain Eukaryota; kingdom Viridiplantae; phylum Streptophyta; class Magnoliopsida; order Poales; family Poaceae; genus Chloris; species Chloris gayana. The sequence continues at coordinate 135,362 of JAUNZO010000319.1, read as the reverse complement.
TTTAGCTCCTTTCCCTTATGGTATATTCTATACCATGATGCTTTTCATCACCGTACCTGTACTTTTCTTTTTCTCTCGAGGTAAATCTGACCTATGTTTTCTCTTGCAGCCTACATGGAAGAGGTTCCGAGGTTCTGCTCCTACCAGGACATGACGAAGCTACAGCTGGTGGGAATGAAGAAAATGCAAACAGAAAAACTGTATCCGAGCTTTTGACCTTAAATCCCCATGAAAATAATGTGTGTGGTTTCCCTTTGTAAATTTCATGTACTAGGTATTTATTTTAGTAACTAAACTGCTTTTCATTTACATTTAGGATATCCGTTTTACGTGCCATGGGAATATAAAGGAAATAGATGTCACCAACGGCTGGTGGTACAAGGGATGCAATATTTGCAAGAGAGGCTTGAAACCAACTTTGCAAGGATTTGAATGCACCAACTGCAACGAAACAGAGCCAGTGGTCCTTCCATGGTAGTATTGCTACTTTTATATAGTTTAATCTGGGCTTCTCTCTACATGATCATTGGACATGTTTTTTCTTTTCATCCTTCATGCAGCTACAAGCTAAACTTGGTGATTGAAGATGCTACCGGACGTGTAAAAATATTTATGTTTGGAGGCGTTGCTGAGCAAGTTGTAAAGAGAACTGCCGCTGAACTCGTGGAAGAGAGCTCGACCAACCAAATTTTGTTGCCTGCAGCCCTTCGTGCTCTTGTTGGTCGCAGCTACGTGTTTCAAGTAATTATCAGTGAACATACATTCAGGACTGGACAGCTATGTTTTCAGGCTAGAAGGGTGTTTGCGCCTCCAACGGTTGCTAGGACCTTGCCTACAACCCACTCTAATCCTGGTACTGCAGCTGAAACTTTAGTTTCAGGAAGTGATTCTGCCAAGCCTGATAAGGAGTTAGCTAACCCTACTCCATGTGAAACTGGAATCCCTGTGTTTCGTGAGGGTGAGAGTACACCACCTCCTGAAACTCGAACAAGTACTGCTACAAAAGGTTCAGGGACAAAGGGCAAAGAGGTTTCTTCTGCTTCACATGATGAGCATGGGTATACTCTTGTTCCTTACTATTATGTTTTCCCCTATAAGATTCCACATTGAAAAGATACTACCTCATTAAACTTCTATTTTTGTATCATATAATATGCAATTTGAAGGCATACTGTCTCAAGAGGAATGTCATTCTAGGTTGCATGGGACAGGAAGACATTGTTATGTTCTACATGCATTCTAATTAGTGTGCTATGATGCAGAAATGTACTGGGTAAACGGTCAAGGTCTGCTCGAAAAGAGCTACAGTTCTCTTCGAAGAAAGAGAAGGCAAGGTAGGTCCAGTTATATTGCAGCGTATTATTGGCATAAACTTGATCATTAATGGCCTAAGATGCTTGAAAATTGCAGTGACGAGTGAGACCGGCCCTTGAAGGTGACGCTGTCAGCTATGGGGAGCTACATCTCTTTCGTTTGTTGGAGAATGCTGCTGCCTTCCCCTTGTGTTATCATCTTAATTGTTCCGAGTTCCGAGTTGTCCCTGGTGTATTGTATATTTATATGTTATCTTGTGGATTTGCTCTCTCTCTCTCTCTCTCTATATGTAATAAAGTATTTTTATCTAGGTGCTCGTCCTACAAATTTAGCTTGTTTTTGCTACCGTTGTGTGTGTTCAACATGCTCCAGTAGACTGCTTATGGTATGTGGTAGGCACATTCCCTTTGATGGTTTAGCTAGCTTTCATATGGTTCTGAGTTGGCTATGTACCAAGGGAATTCTGAATAAAAATCATAACAATGTCTAAAGTTCTAGTGACTGACCAAAAGATACAATATAGCACACATGATATGCTGTCCAAAATTTTCCCCGCTTGACCTCTTTTGGTTACATTGTGGTGTCTTCTCCCTTGCTACCAGCATCTTCTGAATCTTCGACACTTTTCCAGAAATCTTCAGGAAAAAGTTCTAGTGGCCGCCTGGGATTGCACAAAGTAGTTGCTCATTAGACGTAGCAACTTCTAACTAAACAACGCATGTTGCCAAAGGTGTATATCAATGTTAAGATACATCTGGATAATAAACAAGTTGTCTGGTGCGTCAAAATATAACATATATATGAAACAAATATGCTGCTATGCAACACCCTTGTTAATTATTGCTGATAGAAATTATGATGAACGTCTACACTTTCCTTGCTTCCCCTGTAGTATCCATTAGTATTTTTTACAGTGATTTTCGTTGGTATTTGGTGGATCTGTAATATATCTTTTACTACCCTGGTGAGAGCTCTTTGCGCAGTCACATCCGCACCTACGAATTTGAATTGACCATTTTTATTTTCTAGACAGAATGATTGATAATAATACAAAATAGAGAAAGAGCTTATGTATGATAGTGCAACTATTTCTCAAGCACTAGGTTACTACCTTATCACTCCTTGATACTCCTCTTATGCCCTCCGATGATGATCTCGCTAGAATTTACTTATGCGCATTGCAATGTCCCACTCCGTCATAATATTCCACACCCCCCCCCCACTTTTCCCCCTTATTCTACCATCTTCACCGTCCTAACTCTGTTTCCACCGATTCTTCCGCCGTTGAACTTCTCACTTTTGGCATATCCAAACCCCATCCCATAACCTAGATCTTGTCCTCCTACACTCTGATTTATCCATATCTCCCGCTGGTATGCACCAAACCTTAACCTTCAACCCGACCCGTTTAGCAACCCGAACTCTCAAGCCTTACCTTACCCTTAAGCCCACTTAACCTTGCGTGTATGCGCGGCTAGAACGGGAGTAAACATCCTCGGAGAAATGCTCTCATGACACGCGATCGTACGCAAGATTCAAGGTCGAGATCCTTGTCGCCCGCTTTCCTCGCAAAGTACAACACAATTTTCCGTGCCGCCCTCGGCACTCGTGCGTCCAACACTGCACCTTGACCGGTCGGTCGCCGGTCGCCCTCATGCGACCATCGGTCCCCGGACCACGGACGCGACCGACAACCTCCGACATCGTAGAGCAGTGTTCGTGTACGTTACTTGTACCCCACGCGTGCTAGCCACTCGTATCTTTGACCACCGCAAGTGGATAAGCGATCCTTGTCGCGTGGATAAGTCAAGCCGGTTTATTGGAGAGGCCACCCGAAGACTTACGTGAGAAATTATCTTCGGTCATACACCTTGTCGTGAGCTTATTCCGCAAGCTTCGGTCATACGCCTTGCCGTAAGCTTATCCCGCAAGCCTCGGCCAAGCCTCAACCAGCCCCCCGCCTATAAAGAAGCCCAGCCTCGCCCAACCAATCCTCATCCCCACCATTCCCGGCCGTAAGCCTCCCCAGCCTATCTTACCCCGCCAAGATTTCAACCAACCCCCACCTTGCTAATGGAAGACGTAGCTTGGACCACCAGCCTATCGCCTCGATGAGCCTGGTTTCCCCAAGATCCTCTACGCTGCCACCTCCAAACTAGGAATCGTTGAGCGACCCGAGTATGTAGGTAGAGAGTATGAGGAATCCGGCACCGAGCGCTGCCGCACCACCGTCCGGATTGCCGCGAGCACGGAAACTCCCGGCATGAAGCCGTGGCGAGTGACGGCTACCGGGTTCCGTTTTCGGACACCTACCAGCTTAGTCGCTCGCAAGGCCCTACGGTACTTGAGCCGGATGCTCGAGACGACCATCGGCCGTACCAGCATGCGGTACTTTCCGCCCTTGGACACCGACCGTCCTACTTGGAGAGCCCGCATCAGCACCATGGAAAGCCGGGAGGACAACCCTACCGTCGTCGTCATGACACATTACCTCCTCGCCCTTGATGCGTTGTTCGACAAGCAGGCCGAGCAGCTACAAGCCTGCGTCAAGCAAGCGAGAAGGCCAGGGAGCAACTCGAGTGCTTGCAAGTCGGCCTCGCTGCGGCAGAAGCTCATGCAGCAGAAGCTCACTTCCGAGCCAAGACCGCAGAAGCAGCTCGGAGGGGCATGGAGAACCGCCACACTCGTGCCCTCAACCTCGCGTACCTCACCGGTCGTGCTCACCGCAGACCTCCGTACACCCCCGAAGAAACGAAGCCCCAATCCTAGAAGGATTACCCGTCAACGAGTCCGTCGGCGCAAGACGAGGACTATCGCTGCCTCCCCTATCTCGTTGAAGCAAGAGGGGAAGTGTTTCCCCAAGTCCCGCTCGATGAAAGACCTTTCGAGTCAGTTCCCTTGACTCAGCCAGCCCCCGGTGAAGAAGGACTACCAACTCCGCACCACTCGCCAACCCAAAAGCTCGAAGACACCGTCGAGTGAAGGTCGACGTAAAACTCGCACCCCGTCTAGAAGACCCCGTGAGAGTGAAGCAGTCCTAGCCCAATAGTAGTAGGGGCAGCAGCAGCAGTAGTAGTGGTTGTGGTAGCCAGCCGATTAGTTCCCCTAAGTTGTCCCAACCCAGCAATATCCCCTTAGTATAGCTTATCCCTTCGTTGTATCTCGTCTAGTGCGCCTAGCTGTGTAATCCAACCATGTTTGTGTGAATTGATGTTTGTTCATTTTGATCTTTGATTGAGTGTTGTTGTGTGTTTAGATCGAACACAAATGCAAATATAAGTTGCAAAATAGTTTTGATCTCTAGACAAGTAATAACACACTTAAAAATAAAGAAAAGCACATCTACCCCTACTTGGACTCTTGCCTCTCGTATCCACTCCAAACTTCGGCAAACTTTGGATCCTTTCCCGCTTCCTTGCACTAGAAGCACCAAAAGTCCAAAGCCTCATTTTCCAACTCCACTACTCGTATGTCGTCAAATCGCACGACACATCCCACTCGGACCGACCTGGCCCCCATACATCGAACCACGAGTCAATCACACTATTGAAGTTGTCGCAACAAAATGACAGCGACGTGGATACCCCACAAATGAGTCCAAACAACAGCCACCTCACATTTCTTGGGCCCTAACCCATAGGACCCGTGATCCTTCTTCCGCAAGACTCAAGTCATCCTCACCTATAAAAGGATTGCAACCGTGGCTCTCCGATCTACCCAACCGTCGAAGCTCACACTTTTATGCTCCCTACTTCACATCTCCAAACACCTATGGATCCCCACCAAATCGGTTCCTCTTCCTCCAAGGTTATAGTTCCAGTCTCCTCCCTCGAAGACAATCCATGGATCGTCACCAACTGCCGTGACGAACCTGGTTTTCCTCACCTCCTTCGCACCTGCTATGATACTTGTAGGCATCAAGCTCCTTCCCCGGTATGTTGCCAAAGAGTTCCACACATCCACTCACTCAAGCTGTGTCGTCTCCGCCCATATCGACACTAGCCCGGACTACCCCGCAATACCACCCTTCGGTGTGATCGCTACCGGAATCCGCTTCGCCGACACCGTCCAAGCCGTCTCCCGTAAAGCCTTGAAACTCATGAGTGAGCTTTATGAATCCCCTCTCGCTCATTCGATCATGAGATACTTCCCCTTCTCCAACAAAAGCCTACCCCAATGGAAGTCCCGCATAGCGAATCTCGCCGAGCTCGACTCCACCGGGCAAGACCCGACCCTCGTATTCACCACCAAATACCTCCATACGTTGGACAAACTTTGCGACCAGCAAGCCACCCTCCTCGAAGCGCGCACTCAGCGTGAAGAGATAGCCGAAGCACGCTGCGAAGCCATATGCCAACAACTTGAAAAGGCCGACGCTCGTGCCGCTAAGGCAGAAAAGAGTTTAACCGCTGCTGTCACCGTCCTAACCAAGTTGGCAGCCCTCCCCACCGGTAAGTCTCTATACCAGGCAGCAAAGTTCAACGACCAAATCCTTCATAGCCTTGCTAATAGCACCGACCCCTATAAAGCCCTATACCAGATATTCTATCGAGACCAAGCCTTTATGGAAATGCCCGGATCTAGCGAATATCAACCATAAGCGCTAGAGTTTTGTTGGCTCATCGCCACGACATCCCTTTGGCTGAAATCCATGATACTTTTGTTCCGAGTGAACTGTTACGTACTATGTTGCAATAAAAGCTGATCCCTCCATTGGGTATCCTAGGCAAATTCTTAAGTAGGGTATCACCCTACTAAACATCCCTTCGACTGAAATCCCTATGTCAACACCTAGCCAAAATCCTTTTAAGTAGGGTATACCCCCTATACTTAAATATCATCAAATAACAAATACCTATTCAAATACTGCATATGTTCTCCAAAAAAAAAAAACTCCAGCCCATCCCCTGTGCTCCAAAGCCTTTCACGTCGTTAGGCCGAACCGTCGCCGTCCATCGGCCCAACCCATCTACCCCTACCCCTTCTCCAGCTCGACCCCGCAACCCTAGCCTCGAGCTCTTTCTTCTCCATTGCGGCCCAGCAACCCTACCTCTCCGCCGCTGGAGTGTCCGTCCGACAGCACCACCGCAGCGCAACAAGTGTGCAAGCCACCATCTCGATTCCCGGCCCCTACACTAGCCGGTGTAGCATCTATAGCACATTCATCACCTTATCGGGAATAGATTCCTAAAGCACTCGTCCGCACTCTTCCCCACTCAAATTGAACCACCGCTCATTGTGCGCCGCGCGCATGCCACCCCCGTCCAAACCGTCGTCCGAAGTCTCGCACTAAAGCATCATAGGAGAGAGCTCCTTTTCCCGACATCATCCAGCACCCACCTCGAAGCATCTCAGCGAGCAGACATAAAAAGAGCACCACCCTAGTCACCCCCTTCATAAACCAGGAATACCACCCACCCCTTCCGAACCTGAGCTCATCAATCCAAGCCGCCGGAAGAAGATCAGCAAGCTGCTACTCCCATGGAGTCATGCTGTGATGTGCTGATCTGTGTCATCGTCGTGTACCTGCTGCTGTTGGCTTACCTCGTGCGGAAGCATTGCTCCCAGCCGCTTGTAGTGCTCGTTGGGTAAATCCCCGCCGAAGTGCGGATTGTAATCTGGATATCTCGGTGTATCTAGCAATTGAGTATTGAGTTATCTTGAGCAATCCATGATCTTCTTGATTCATCGCACATTTGATATTTTATTAAAATTTCATATATTCGAATATTATCTCGTTCCGCTAGATTAAGATTCCACACTAACTTCCAATCTCGATTTCTTCTCCTCTTCCCCGGATACTTCGAATCTCGGGGACGAGATTCTTTTAAGTAGGGTGTATCTGTAATACCCCAAAATTTGAAAACATAAATCAAATTCAAATTTCACGAAAAAATTAAATTTTTAGGGATTTTAACTTACGATTGATGATTTTCGAAACCAAAACTTCATTAATTAAACTAGGGGGGGGGTTTAAAATTTTGGAAATGTTAAAAGTAACCTTGATAAGTGTTTGTTATTTTGTTATCTTCTATTGTTTGTTTGAGTGTTGCTCCAAGTTTTTTAAAATCTCCAAAACGCCTTCAAATCCAAACCAATTCCTAATACTAGAAATTCAGAAAAGGTAAAAAAAACTTTTCTTCCTTCCCGGGCCGCCCATTTCTCGTTCTCACCTCCATCCCGGGCCAGCTAGCCATCTCAGGCCGCCCCACCTCCCTCTGCCGCCCATTAGGCAGGGTTGGGCCATGGCGGACGAAGTGGCTTCGAGTGAGCTACGTGGCCCATCTCCTACTCGCCCCGACACCGGCCGCACTGGAGCCCTCCCCGCTCTCGGACAAGCGTGCCGTGAAGGGTTGGCTTACTTTTGCCGTCTTAATTATATGTGAAGGGTTGGCTCCTTTACATGGTCTCAGGTAATAATGAGCCTCGTTTGGTCGGTGCTATAGGTATTCGCGTAAATTAAGGTGCTGGTGCATTTGTAATAAAATCAGCCAAATTATCATAATCATAGGGCCATGCAATGGCTACTTCTAGCAGCGCAGTGACAGTTGTAACATTGGATAGCAATTTGTCATCACGAAGGGCTGCTTATATATTTTTTGTTAATTGCCAGGCTCAAGAGGAGACACTATAACTAATATAAATATTGGCTACCTCACATCTTTTGTGCATGGAAACAAAGCTGCGTTTGGCATGCTTGAGCTATAACTGAGTTAGAGGGAAATATAAATGATTTGGTTTGTAACGAGCATCATGCTTTCAATGGCAGCTAATCAGATTTGACTACTCTACACACCGGGTAGCTACATACTGCGGTGGGTTATAAATGCTTTGTGCACTCAAAGCTTCAAAGATTGCACACTGAAACTGTTGAATTAAACCATGACACATTTTTCCAAATGTTGGATAACATTTCGAGAATAATAGTATTTAGCCCAGTATATTTGCAGCTGCCAAATTAACAAGGTGCCATTCGACAATAGTACGGCAAAATTTGATTCCTATTCTCTGTGCTTATTATTTTCCACACTAAGGTTTGATCCAACTGTGTAGATTTAATTTTAGAAATCCTCAGCAGCAACTGGTCAATAGTAAGGTTAATATCATCATAGACAGATTCGCAATAAATAATTTTTGGAATATAAATAAAGGCAGTTCTGTAGTGCAAGTATATAGAAAATAAAGTTGGACTGAACACTACAATTAATTCCTCTAATGGAATATGTTATTTAAAAATTGTGTTTATCTCCTCCTGTTGTCGTCTTAACCACGTTTCCATCAGTCTCAGAGTTCTTCTCACCGCCATCAATCCTCGCTCATCTCTCGCTTCCATTGTGAACTTCTAGCAGAGGTGTTAGTAATTACTTTACTTTGTAAGAAAACCACAAAATTTTCTTAATTAATGGTTCAGTTAATAATTTCCAGTAAAAATATTGACCAGTAGTTTTGGATCGAAAAACTCCTCTATCTGAATCATAGCACTATTTATAAAACTATATTCGATATTATTGCAGAAAAAGCTATCAGTCAATATTTTGCTAAACTATTTGATGGAGAAAAGGCGTCCTAAAGTTGGATATAAAATAAAGAATAGTGAATAGGCTTTATTACTAACCCTTTGTAGTGGAGAGGTACGCTAGATGTGATTTAGTAAAACTTGGCATCCAGCTGGTTTCATGGTTGGATAGGGATGAGCGCTACTCCCGCAGCAACAAGCAGACCATTTTTGTAACCTTCCGGTGCACATGCTTGATCCACTATTGTTGCTGTTTGCACATGTTTGGACAACAGATGCCAGCACCCAGCAGTTCTGATACATATAGCACATCCTGTGCATCCACAGGTTACCTGTCCTATGGATGTGGCATCTAATGTAGCCTATACTGCACGTACACAGGCCTTGAGATAACGTGTTGTCGGGTCCTTTTAAATTGCTGAGGTACTATCATTATGACTCATAGGATATACTCCCTCCATTTTTAAATATAGGACCATTCAAATATCTCAATTTTTCCTTAAATTATAGATCATTCTCACTTTTTAGTGCACCTTTCTTCCCGGTGCATAACTCGTCCCCGAGCCAAAATACCTATTCTCCATCCATCCCAAAATTCAATTCTCTTTAACCATCTTTAAAATTTTCGAAGTGTAAGTTATTCTCACTTCACATCGTACATTTGTCTCTTCCCAATACGCCTTTATATATCTCTCTCTTCTCTTCATTTCCTATGCACCCAGGTTTTACACCTCTCCTTAATTCTTCTGTCCATATATAAAGTAACTTACATTTTGGGATGGATTGAGTAGGCATGGTAATGCATAGCATTGGTGACTTCTTTTCGCTGCCTATTTATAGGATCTCTCATTATAGTTTCTTGCCAGCCAACCAATTGCACGAAACCTCTTGCACACCTGGTAAGTCAATATTTCAATATTCTCCTGCCAATTGTTAAACTAAAATAGAGCTCAGCCTATTCTATGTACTCAAATTTCACCAAAGAGCGCCAACTGGCCATCATTATTTATCGGTTTTAATTCCTTTCATGTCTGCTTTTTTCATCAGGGGAAAAAGAAGAAGAAAAAGCCTGCATGCATAGCTGCTCATTGCATTGCATGCATGCTGTACTTGCTATGGCCTTGCTCTAGCTCAAAACAATGCTGGAACAGTTACCTGGCTCCTATTACGGTCAGATATTATTGTTAGCCTACCAGACCTATTTGTGCTCTTGTGAGCTATTTGCCCAAATGGTATATGGACGCCCAGTTATTAGTCCACTTTACTTTATTTTTTCACTGTTAGTGCTACTTGGCGGAAAACATTTTCTCATGAGAACTGCTCCTAGAGATTGTTTCTAATTTGAGAAGCCCCGTTATATCTGTACATGTATTTTGGGTTCTCAACACACAACAAAACAATTGCTTTTCCTCAAAAGTTGCTGCTACTAGGCCAGTAGGGACATGGGAGAAAGACATATAGCCACATATAGGCTGGCCTCTGCACGTGTTCTTGCCTACTGGTGGCATCAGCCCCAAAGTTTTACCTAGCTCCACAAGTAAAGGGACTTGGCAGAACACTGGGTTTTGTAGCCATCTCTTGCTTCTTTTTTGGTTGGGTTGTGTATATCTTCCTCCGAGACACCAGGAGTGAGACACAGGTCAGGCATTGGTAGCAGCTTCATGGCTTCTCTTCTGCTATCACTGCTGGTAGCCACATGCATTCTGGTCCTGATGAATCGTGCAGCGGGTACCAGAACCATGTCCCTAATCGCAGCTTTCTTTTCCAGCATATACTTGCTTGTCTTCTATTCTTGTCGAGCTTTGTCCAGATCATCCCATCTAGAGAGTTGCATGGTGCGCATCACTCATTTTGGTGATACTTCTAGGATTCATGGTCCAGCAGTACACTACAAGGCCAATAGCTAATTGTGTATGGCTGGTTGCAGGCACTTTTTAGCTTGTTGTGTTGGTGCTTATTGAGATTCTGCAACCTCGGAGTACAACGGAAGCCATGAGTGTGGCTATTACAGTTTGCCGGTGCCACTAATGTGAGAATTGCTTCTATTAGGGTTCATAAGTTGATCTCACCTGTTATGTTTACATTCCACATATGTATCACATCGTATTAGTACGTTTTTATAGCTATGTTTCTGATCAATAAATATACCATTGTGATGGTCAGTCAGTGTGATTGGGTTGGCACTGATTAATTTATGATCAACTGACTGAAGAAGCTAAATTATATAGCTATATACTACGTTTGGTTCCATACCGGACGTGACATGTCTTGCCCCGAGTCAGGTTGTGTTGAATCGTTCATGTAGTTTGGGCAGTCAATCGCCATGTGCGACAAATCACAATACAGGCATACTAAAGTGGACATAATGTCAGAAAATAGCAGTGATGAAAAAGAAGTACCACCGGCCATAGTGATCACAGTATCAAAGTTGCTCCATAGTACTGATTGGGACACTTCATTGTTACTCTATTGCATGCATGCTGATTGATATATCATATAAAGGTTCCTGGTTCATCTCCCGTTTGTTCTTTTTGTAGCCTGACAGTGTTGTCGGTTCTTTGTTTGTCAGATTCTTATTTTGTCCATTCTTTTCTTTTTAGTTTTTTGTTGGTATGCATGTAGTGAGCCTCTCCTGGTTATATAAGGACGTTGTGTTCATCCATTGCACCTGGTCTGATGCTTCGCTTGTGCCCTCAGATGCTTCATACTCGGTACAAGATTAGAAAAGAGCTTGAGAGTAAATTTGGCAGTTATATGTTCTCGTAGTCAGCTATTTAATAAACTTACGGTGAGTTGGTTATAACAAAATATTATCTTGTTGTATCAATTACCACCATTTTGAGCTAGGCTTTATTAGGAATACCCTATATTGAGTTTCAGGAGATTTAACCTATCCATGGATGTCTGTATCATCATATATGTTTATTTCTTACTCCATATACTTGTCCCCTACAAACATTGGTGTGCCCCTCATATTTTCCTGCTATCTATCTACAGAGAACTATCCGCGTCAATGAAAAATATGTGGCAGACTGGGTGGATACAATCTTTTGTCTCAACCGAGTTCTTCGGCCCATGTGAGTATCACCCAGGAAAACGATGTAGCATCTTCTGCATCGATTGCAGTAGCAACGGACAAGTGATCTCATGTTGTCGTTCTTGTGGCCGAACTAATCATCACAACCACCGGATTATTCAGGTGATTTGCTAGGTATTAATTTCCATTTTTTCGTCCCTCCACTAGGTGCTCAAATTTATATCCTAGGTCTCTGACTATAACCGCATTAATAGGTGCGTCGGTGGTCACATTACCCTATTGTTCACCTGGACAGTGTGAAAGACGTTATTGATATCAGTGGAGTCCAGGCCTATAAACCCCATGGCACGAAAGTGCTTTACGTCAACGAGCGGATGCAGCTGCGACGCAGCCACCAATGAGGCAAAAAACGTTATGCCAGGTTAGGAAGGCAATATCGCAGGTGTGACAAATGTGGAAGGATACTGCCAGACCCCATGCCATGGTGCTCTATTGAGTGCATGGTACAAAGTTTTTTCCCGGTTCTTTTCAATTGCCAAATTCTTTTTTTAGTCATGTATTATTCTTATCAATTCGTAATTTTAGGTGCATGGCACACGTATGAAAGCTACCATCAATTTGGCCGAGGACAGTGCAAGTGCAACCTTCTCACCTAGCACACAGATGGATAGGAACGGGACAAGAGGAGGTCCGCAACAGAGATTGAACTGGCGTAGACGATCCCGAAAGGGGCTGCCGATGCGTGCCCCACTGATGTAATTGGGGCAGCACAAATCGCCTATTAGAACATGTGATTTAGCCACGATGCTGCCATTTCATCCTTGTAGCTTATCCAATGGCAAAAATAATGTTGGTCTTCTTGTCGCCAGTCTAAAGGGGCTAGAGTTCTTAGCTTTAGACCATGGCATTTAGCCAACATGCTGTAAGTTTGACCTTGTAGGTTATCCAATGGAAAATAAATGATGTGTGCTTCTCCTCCCCTGTCGTAAAGGGGATAAATTCTTATCTTATGTGCTGGAAAAATAGTTATTGTAATTCTATTTCTTACCCTCCGAAACGTAGTATTAATTTCATTTTTAAAAGGGTTCTTACTTTGAAGAATGTCGTCAGAATTAAATTATAAAAAGTACAATAGCTTTATGGGTACATCATTTCATTTGAAACAAGTTCAAGTAGAGGAAAAAAACACCGATAAAAGGAAAGAAAAAAGTTTGGTACTTCACAATTAAAGTCACCCGCAGCGAAGCGCGGGCATTAGTGGCTAGTAAAAGAGAAAAGGAGACTGTCCCGTAGCACGACTCACATTTGTGCACCCCATTTTCCAGCGTATGGTTTTAAGCGGTCAAAAATTTTGGGCTTAAGACCGGTTAAGATCATACCTTTTGCACGCTCTACTTGCCCATTACTCTGCGGATGTGAAACTGAAGCGTAGTGTATCTTGATTTCTAGGCTTTCAGCATAATCCTTGAAGAATTCCGAGGTGAGTTGCGGTCCATTATCCGTAATTATACGTTGCAGTCTCCGAATTGGAGGAATAAGCATGATAAAAGTATAATGGATGTGTTGACTACTTTTTTAAAAAAATATATTGGCTTTCCCTCTAATCATCAAGCCATGTGGCAGCCCACAGTGATCATCATTAGAGGACAAGTTTTACTTTGCATCCAGATCGTCAACCCAATTTTGACTTGTGCATCTGCTCCCTCGTGATATTAGTGTATGGAGGATCAACACTTCGTTAGGACCTCTAGGGGCTAGGAGAACCGTTACCAAATCTCCCTTCAGTCATGTGCCTCATGCCTTCTACCTCCACCCAGCGAGAGATGAGGGATATGGTCGTGGTATTGAGGAAAGGTTTTTTGGGATATTGTCAAGGTGCTATTTTGCCATTACTTTTGGCCGAGGATGGTGAATAGCTACCCTCCGCCTTCTCGGTTGCTTTACTTGAGACTTGACCTTCTCCATAGAATTGGGTGCTTATACCATTTGCTTCATTATTGGAAATTCAATGTTAAGGGACTGCTTCGTTGGTGTCCATCTTGATTTTGATCGTCTCTTCACTTTAGTGGACCTCTTTTGAATTTGGAGGGTAACATCCACCTTTAGTGACTAATAATCCTCGCAGGCTTATTTATTTATTGGACCCTTGTTTTGACCTCAATAGGGTGGCATGTGGCTTCACACTAAACTAGACTTTTGTCAAGCTAGGTAGCCCTTTCATACTCTTTTCCTATAGTTTTCCCTTGAGGTTTTGACATGTCCCTTGCATTAGGCATAAATAGAAGGCCTAACAAACCCACAACTTCCAGGGCCAACTTGGATCAGAATTCAACTAGCCCCTTTCATCCACTTGTCGGTGCAGCTCACGTGCATTGTGTTGAGATTGCTTCTACACAAGTTGAATTAGTTGGGACATTCCCTGTCCAGGGTCATATCCTCTAGTGACAACCAAACTGACAACTACCTTGATAACATCGTAAGAAAGCCTTTTCAATGTCGGACAACCGAGTCCATGCTTTTTTTATAATCTTTTTTTTAAAGAATAGGGAACAAAAGGGAAAAAATGAGGGGACGAGGAAAGAGGGAGAAGTTTTGATGACACAAGGTCAAGCAAAATACTTCTTTAGGTATCTCCCATTAATAGGTGGCATGGGATGAAAACCCTGTTGATCAACGAGCTGATAGGCACCTCCGTCATACACTTGTTCAAAAACAAACGGTCCCTCCCATTTTGGTTCGAATTTCCCTTTTGTCTTGTGTGTGACGACAATGGGGCATCGAAGAACAAGAACGAGTTCGCCTTTACGGAACACTCGTTGCTTAACAACTTTATCATAAGCTCTCACCATGTTTTGACGATATAGCTCCATATTTTGAACAGCCTTAAGGCGGCCTTCTTCCATAGCGTCAAGTTCTTGGAATCGGAGTTGAATTTGCTCATCTTTTGTAATTTCCTTATGAACGGCAACCCGTAAAGAGGGTAGCTGCACTTTAAGGGGCAAGACCGCTTCACTCCCATAAACAAGAGAGTAAGGGGTTGCTTGCGTAGGGGTACGAACACTAATGCGATATGCCCATAACGCTTCGAATAACCGATCATGCCAATCTCTTTTATTCTTTGCGACTTGTCTTTTTAAGTATTTTGCCAAGCGTCTTATTGAATGCTTCGGCTAGTCCATTTGCTTGTGGATAGTAGCCAGTGGAGTAATTCCATGTGATTTTATACTTTGCAATAAACCTTTGCATTTTGTTGGATTTGAAAGCTTTGACATTGTCGGAGGTAATGCGACGTGGAACTCCGAAGCGATATATGATGTGTGGCTCTAAAAAATTAATAACATTATCAGACTTCACCTCTCGTAGTGGTATAGCTTCAGCCCATTTAGAAAAATAGTCAGTGGCCGCAAGAATGAAGTGGTGCCCCCTGGATGAGGGAGGTTCAATCGAGCCAATAACATCAATTCCTTAAGCATCAAATGGCCATGATGGGACAGTAGGATGTAGAGGAACTGGAGGTAGATGCTTGAAATTATCATGAATTTGAAAACTATGGCAAGACCTCGCACATTTGAGGCAATATGTCATAATCGTTGGCCAATAATAGCCCATTAATTTTATACTATGATACATTTTAACACCACTTTGATGGCCACCACACACACCATTGTGCCTTTCTTGTAGTATTTGATTGGCTTCTTTTCTTGAGACACATCGCAGAAGCATCTCTCGACCAAAAAATCTTCGATACAATGTTCCAGCTTTATAAATATATGAGGGAAGGCGTTGTTGCAGACGTCGCCTTTCCGCCGGATCATCGGGAAGTGTACCGTGATTGAAATATTCAATGAACGGTTTACGCCAATGATCCTCTTTGACCGTCATGACCAAGACATGGTCCACTTCGTGTTCCTCCGGGACAAGATCCGACACGGCGGGTAGAAGCCACCTTTCTTCAATTTTTATTTGAGCGGGCTCCCTATTTGGGAGCACTAGCGCGACTCGCAAGTTTAGCCAAAGCATCGGCAGAAGAATTTTTTCCTCGTGGAATGTGAGATATCTGAATATGATTAAATATCTGCATGAGCCGTTTGGCTGCATTATAGTATGGAACCAACTCAGGCTTACGCACCTCATATATATCATTAATTTGTCGAACGATGAGTTGAGAATCACCATATGCTAGCAAATTCCGAATGTCCATGGAAAGTGCGAGAAGGAGACCAAAAATGAGGCCCTTATATTGAGCTTCATTATTTGAACACTCCTCCTTGAGAGGAGAGAAGGAATGGTAGATTGTTTCATCTCGCGGAGTCTTGAATACTAACCCCGCCCCAGCCTCTTCTCCTTTGCGTGATATCCGGGGCGGTCTCTGTGCGAGACGCTCCATCAAAATAAAGTTCCCAAGGAGACTCGACGTCGATTGTAAACACATCTTCATCGGGTAAGTCTACCACTAAAGGGGAATCATCCGGAACAGGATGAGCAGCAAGAAAGTCAGCCAAAGCTTGGCCTTTAATTGCTTTTTCCGGAACATAAGTAATATCAAATTCCATCATAATTACAGCCCATTTACCAAGGCGTCCCATGACGGCTGGTTGATTCAACACGTA
The DNA here is from genome assembly GCA_031894775.1 of Chloris gayana. Taxonomy (NCBI): domain Eukaryota; kingdom Viridiplantae; phylum Streptophyta; class Magnoliopsida; order Poales; family Poaceae; genus Chloris; species Chloris gayana. The sequence goes on along the minus strand of JAUNZO010000319.1, from coordinate 118,885 downwards.
CCTTACGAGGTCTGCTCTTGCTATTAGTTGAATTTGATGCCCTAGCATGTAATGGCACAACTTCTTCAAAGAAAAAACAAGTGCCATGCATAATTTCTCTATTGGAGAGTAATTATTTTCAGCTCCCACCAAGGTGCGGCTTAAGTAGTAACAAGGCACTTCCTTGCCTTCATCATTATGTTGTGCGAGAAGTGCGTCAATGGAAGCCGGCTGCGTTGCAATGTAAAGAATAAGAGGGCGACCTGTGATAGGTGCTGCCAAAGCCGGAGGATTAAGGAGGTACCTTTTTAAGCTATCAAGTGCATTTTGGCATTGTTCATCCCAAAGAAATGGCACACCTTTTCTCATTAACCTTGTGAATGGTTGAGTGCGTCCAGAGAGATTGGATATGAAGCGTCGTATATAGGCTAGATGTCCCTACAACGATTTAAGCTTGCTTAAATTCGAGGATGAGGCATTTTAAGTATTGCCTTTATTTTCTTAGGTCGTATTTCAATGCCTCTATTATGAACAATGAAGCCTAAAAACACACCTGATTTAACGAGCAAAGGCGCATTTTAATGGGTTCATCTTTAATTGATGTTTTCGAAGTCTGTTAAAGACAACACGAAGATCCTCCCGATGGTCACGACGTTCTTTTGTTTTTACCACTATGTCATCAATGTAGCACTCCACCAATTGATGAATCAGGTCATCAAGCACTATACTCATAGCACGTTGGTAGGTTGCACCAGATTCTTGAGCCCAAATGGCATGACTTGTATAATAAAAATTTGCCTTAGGAGTGTGGAATGCGGTGTCCATGGCATCCTGCTCATTTATCTTGATTTGGTTATACCCGGAAAACCCGTCCATGAAGGACAAGGCACCATACGCTATAGTAGAGTCAACCACCATCTCCGTGATGGGTATAGGAAAATCATGTTTAGGGCAAGCGCGATTTAGGTCGCGAAAGTCCACACATATCCTTAATTGGCCACCTTTCTTTAATGTGGGCACGATATTAGCCAGCCATCGAGGATATTGAATTTCCTTGATCAAATCAGCAGCAATTAGTTTATCTACTCTAGCAATAATATCATCTTGCAGTTCAGCCCGGAAGCGACATGGTTGTTGCTTTATTGGCCGAAACATTGGGTCAATTGAGAGCTTACCCCTAAGATGGGGAAAGGCAAGCGGGCCGATGGTAATGCCGGCGGAGGCCCCTCCGGCTCTAAGCCCAATAAGAATAACAAGTCACGGTCGAGCGACGGTCCCATGGTGGTCGCGACCGACAAGAAGGGCGGCAAGCAGCCCAACAAAGATCCGCCGAACCACTTCGAGAAGAAGTGGAACGGGCCGTGCCCCAACCACGAGTTCCCCGTCAAGCACCGATGAAGGACTGCTCGTTGATGAAGAAGTTCATCACGCAACGAGGACGAAAGGGCGCCCCGAGCAAGAGCACGAGGAGAACGCCGGAGTCGAGGGCGACACCGGTGACGAGGAAGGCAAGGGTGTTACATGAAATGAACTTTCGGAATCTAGCAACCACGCTTCTTCATCACAAGACTTCTCACTTGATAGCACAAGAACATCACCATCGCTATCCGAATCATCCTTCCTAGAAACCACAACATTTACCACGTCCTTCCTCTTCAATTCCGGACAATCCCTCCTCACATGTCCCCATTCCCGGCACTTGTAGCACTGCGGCCCCTTCTTCTTCTTGTCGGTATCCCTCACTCGATCACTCTTGACCACCAAAGCATCACCGGTGAAGCCGGTATCACCAGCATTATTGATCTTGATCCTCCGATCACGAGACGATAACGCCGTCATGATATCTGCCACCTTTACTTCGATTTTCCCATACGTCAATGTTGAGACCAAATGTTCATAAGAACTCAGCACGGAACACGGAAGAATAATAGCCTTGTCTTCATCATCAAGTTTCACGTTCACCTTCACAAGGTCAGCCACAACTTGATTGAACACATTGATGTGCTCGACAAGATCTGCTCCCTCCTGCATCTTCAGCCCATATAACTTTTGCTTCGAGATACAACTTTTGAGTCGAGTTTTGGACATGAACCGATTATCTAACTTATCCCAAATTACTTTAGGCGACGTCTCATCCATGACATGGTACATGACTTGGTTAGAGAGACACAACCTGATGGTTGCTTGCCGCTTGCGCCTGTATCTCCTCCCACTTCTCATCATCCACCATGGCCGGCTTCGTCTCACTCGGAGCCTTCGGAATCCCTAGGCTGCGCTAGCAAGTCCTTGCCTCTAACCAAACCCTAATGTCACGATTAGAACTTAAGCACCTAATTAAAACCCTAATGACGCCACTAACCAAACCCTAATGCTAATCCTACAAAAGAAAAACAAGAAAAAGGAAAAAAATGAAAAATCAAAAGAAAAAGGACAAACCGAGGGTTACACCCTAGCCCCAAGAAAACTTCAATTTTCTCAACAATAACACCACCATATTTTTGCACCATCATGTTGTCCATGCAAAACCATGATTTTAGAGCATTTATGCCAAATTTTTGAACAAAGTTTGAAAGGCTCGAAAATTCAAATTCAAATTCAAAACAGCACTGCTTCTCAGTTTTTTATAAAAATCTACGAGCAGCATTTGAGCATCGCGCCAAAAGGAACATTGTAGATCCAATCATGCTGAACATCCATGATTTTTGGTTCGAATTGACGAGCTGCAGAAATCGAGTTTTTGATTTAAATATGGAAGGTGGCAAAAAGTCAACTCAAATTCGAACAACTCGATCCGTTCTTCAACCCACCGTTCATTGCCGCTCCGACCGCCGGTCCTTGATGCCGGCCAACAGAACAACGTCGTGCTACAGCATTCATGGAGCTCTCCCACCTTTCCCAACCACCAATAGGCCTTGCTCCCCCTCACCCAATCCACGATCGACAACGGCCCTGCGACTCCCCGTGCGAGCAAACGATCGGTACCCACCGGAGTTGTTTCTTTTTTTTTCCCTCCCGGCCAAGCCCGACCACGACCGCATAAGCACAAGCTCCGACCCTAGCACCTCCAGCAGCGTCCTCTCAAGCCCTCCAAGCAGCAACCCAGCGCTTTTCCTCTCCCGAGCGAGCACGGGAGAGGGAAAAACTCCGGCCGCTCCTCCGTTTCAAGCCGCCATGGCTGCCACCGCAGCAAGCTCCTCCTAGAAAGCTCCTCTCCTTCGTTTTCTTCAGGAAATCGGCGCGAAAGGTCCTCCTCTAGCTCCCATCCGACCAGCTCCCTCTCTCATGCAGCGAGATCGTCGGAATTCGAGAAGAAAGGAGCACCGTCGCGCCGCAACCTCCACCTCGTCGATGAGACACCACCTCCGGCATCTCCCCTCACCATCCTCATCGACGCCGGTGATCTCCATCCCGAGGTGAAGCCTCTCGACCTTGTTCCCCATCTTTTACTGCCCTATGCATGACGAGCAAGGCCGCCGAACCCTCCGCCGTTGCTGCCGTCGCCTCCACCGTCACTCGGGTCATCGTCGTCGGCCGACGACCTTGGGAGAAGGCTCCCCACGCCGCTAGACGTAGTTTGGTGCTGGTCCCGCCCCTTCTCCCACACCGCAGCACCCCACAGCGACCACGCCGGCGAGCTCCGGCGAAGTCCGGGAAGGATGCTTTCAGATTTGCCCAAATTCGCGACAGGTGGCAATTTCGTAAAATAGTTCAAACTTTGTTGCACTTTAAAAAAATCATAACTCCCGATTTAAAAGTCCAAAAATTTCAAACTAAAATTTGTTTGAATCCTCAAAACTTGTACTTTCGAAAAGTAACATGAACTCGTCAGATCCGGTCATTTGCATATTTTTACAAAAATGACAAAAGTCAATCGATGAAAACTCACTTAAGCCATAACTTTAAAAATATAAATCCAAATTTAATGCCACTTGGTCAGAGCCTGCACATGAACATATTTAAATTTCTGGCACTAGAAAATTTACATTTCATTGCATAGTTTTCAAGTTATTGCATTTATGGCATTCATATTTATTTTTAATTAAATCTATATAAATTATTTTGGCATGAAAATTGGTAGATCTGCTCATCATAGTCCTGTACATTTGTAGAAAATCCCATGTTAAATGTTGAGCATGCTAAGTAATTATTTTTACTGCCCTTAGATTAATTCGATAAAAGGTTAATTTCAGCACAAGTAAAAATGGTTTTATGTTCCCAGAAATTATGTTTTCGCATGTTTATGTAAATGTCACTCTCCATAATGTTACTTAGTCCCTCATGGCAGGTTTAGTAAGAAGTTTCCGTTAATCTCATGCATGTATTAATTTTGTAATCAAATTCTTGATTTAGAGTGCAATCGTCATCGCATGTGATGACGGGTTTCACTTAACCCTAAATTGCATCGCTCCGCGTTTAAAAGTTTGCTCCCCAAATTAATCTGAACATTAAAGTTGTTCACAGCAACCTTGTACTCTTGCTTAACACCATTGCTTGTTCATGTTAAAGTTACTCATGATAATTTAATTAACTCATTTAAGGAGAGCAAATTGATGTTTTGGGGCATGCTAGGATGTTCACGAAGCTAAGTTTTACTAAACATATGCATACGCACTCATGCAAAACAGCACCCATGCATTACCATTTTCATCAACCTTGTATTCTTTTTACTTATGCATTGCATTTCATCTTCTAGGTGACGACGTTGAATTGATTCAGCCGGAAGAGACAATTGCAACGCTCAACGCTTGTGAGGCTATTGCTAACTTTGATCACTCTCAAGGCAAGCCCAGGTGCATTCCTATTATTTTGAAATATTTCCTTTTATCACTATATTAAGGATGATGATCGTGCATTTAAGTTCTAGGAATTGCTTTGGAAATCCACGTGCATAAATTCCTATATGTCCTATGTAGAGCATGTGTCATATCCTCGTTAGGAATGCTATGCTATGTTTATGGAGTCAACGATAGAATGGGAATATCACTTATGGCTTATGATTAAATTTTGAACATGACGAAGTGAATAAAATTGAGAACACCCCATTGCGGCTCCGCGAACAAGTTTGAGTTGTGTACCACTTGCATACCTTTCTTATGGGGATTGGTAAACCTATGTAGCTTGTAAATTGTAAAGTGAGCCGGATATCTCACCGACCCGAGAGGTCATGTGTATGGCACGGTGGTTGCACGGGTTGAGGACCGTTGGAGAGTACACGGGTTAAGCCTTGGGCACGTTGTTGAACGGTCGCAAGGGTTACGTGTAATCGGGGTCCATGGCCCCGTGTTTTGCTTTAAGATGAACTCGCGAACGATGGCCATACGTGTTCTTAAATGATGCGTATGTCGTCCATTTGGGTCTTTCCTGCAGGATTAATAATTTGATAATTATCGCCGTTTCCTCTCGGTTAATGAGTACTACTTGATTCGAGCAGTTTACAATGTGTGGTAAGAGAAAGAGAATGAGAAGTTTGCTGTTTTATATTGATATCAATTTGTATTGCAAATTCTTGTATTGCTAGTATGCTCACTAAAGTTTCTTTTATGCAACAACCCTATTAATTTGGCTAAGACATAAAAGTGCCAACCTAATTAGCATAGGTGTCGTTTTATGCAAAATGCCAAGTTAAACCGGTCAAGCCCCATGCATCTAGGTGTCGGTCTTAGATGGCCAATTTGACGGGTAAGACTTGCGGAGTATGCTAGATACTCGGGCTTTGCAACTACATGTGTATTTTCGGGATTCCCACAAGCCGAGTTTTGCGATTGTTGTGGTAAGGTTGTGTGGGATGGAGAGGAGCCCAAAGAGTGGACCATTGAATGGGTTCCTAGCTCTCAACCCGTGATGAGTGAGCCGTGGCCTAGGCCGGCATGGTTCATTTAAGTTATCTATGTATCGTCGTGTTATGTATTCGCTTCCGCACTTTATTTTGAACAAAGATCATGGTTATGTAAACTTAAATTCGAACCTAATGTATCTTTTATTCAGAACTCTATGTTGTAATGGAGACTTAATTATGTAAACTTGCAAATCGTGTATGTTTGTTAATGTGATGCTATGTATGGTTGCTTCGTCAATCATCTCCCAAGGCGATCCGTACCACACTTAACTATCTTTCGGGATACGGGTGTGACACGTGGTATCGGAGCCGATTTGGGATTTGCGTCACGCTAACACTCATTCTAAAAATCTTAAACCCCGTTTACGTGTCACGGTGAGATACGAGTCTAGCTAGAAAGGCCAATATAAGAACTATATAGAATGGTGGCAAAACTAACCCTGTGTTATGATTGTTTAAATAATTGCAACTACGGCTTTGGCAAAGGTATGTTTGCAATTTAAATTAGCGCTCCGTGCCCGCGGAAGTAATAATACGGGACAATGCCGGCTCGTGGCGATACCGCGAGGTGATCCATTCTATGGATCGTAAGAGTAGAATTGTGCTTTGTTTTTGGTAGTTTCTTTTATTTTGATGTATTGTTTCTGAAATCCATCCCTTGCAGGTACATAACAATGCTTTAGTTCGTGTAGTATCGTGTGAGAGGTGTGTGTGCCACCGATGCGCTTGTCCGATATTCATATCGGCGGGCGCGGTCTTTTAATTTATGTGAGGACGTATGAACGACATATTGAGCATCCCTCATACTTGCATATCATCTCATCATGTCAAACATATGCATGCAAACTTATCTAAATAAAACTACCATGAAAAATGGAACAACTAGCTTCATTCTCACAAAAGATTAAAAACAGGAAACAAAAACGTGGCAGATTTGCTAGGTTTCACGAAAACGAGCATAACTCCAAGTTACTTAACCAAATAAGGCAAATGAGGACTTTCTGGAAAGCTTGTGTTATGCACTACAACAATCTTCTAGTCTCAGGTCTCGCAAAAATCTGGAACGTATTGCCCATTACAGAGAGCTATTCTGGATTTCCAGAAAAAGCTCCGGCTCTGTCCCTGTCGTAGATCGGTCATAACTTTCGAACGACAAGTCGGATTGAGCTGTTCTAGGATGAGTTGGAAAGCTTAAGAAATTATCCACAACTTTCGTAAAAATCCAAAAAAATTTAATTCTGTCCAGAAACAGGAGTAATTGTCGAATTTCCAGAACCTACCCAATCTGTCAAACCGAGTCGTGTTAGGTCTTGTGCGAAGTGCTTTATTGCATGTTTTTGCAATATATTGCCATCCATCTCTCACGCTCTGTTCTGTAGCATGTCTTTTGTTGGATGTAAAGTTTTGACTTAACCTTTTTCAAAACTTCCAACAAATGAGTGTTGGTTAGCTCATGTTAAAGAGGCACCGTTTTCGACCGCTCGTATGCGTGATTGAATGATCACGCTTTGGACCGAGACTACAAGTGTCATAACCTCAAGTCCATGGTTGCCCCTCTATGATCAGTTCACCTCTTGTTCTACGAAACTCCCAAGGCCAAAGTGATCGCATAAGAGAAAGAAAGCTAAGTTGGACAACAAGTTGTTTATTGATGGTGCATTCGGCATCGACTCTAAGGCACCACCGTCACCGGATTACATGGATTGTCCTCCGATGGTGACCTCCACATGCCACGAGCATAGGTGTATGTCGGAGTACTAATGTGTTGACATTGGAATTAATCTCGGGAGGCATAGAACCGTATGTCGGTAGTACCAACCCTTTCGTGTTTTCATGAACCTAAACTCTCAAAGATAATTTGTTCGCATTAGGTGCCTATCAAGATGTAACCTACCGACTATCCTCCCTCGGGATGTTGCATCTCCTTGTATCAAGAATTTCTATCGCTATCATGATGGCAGTCATGTTCGAGAATCGAGCATATTTCACTTGTCCTATCTTTCGAACATGCGATCTAAAATTCATTGATCTCTATGCCAAACATTTTTTGTACCTTCCACCATAGCTCAATTGATGGTCGAGCTAATGTAAGGCCATTCATTTGACTTGATGAGCATCACAATTTTCCAAAGAGATGGCATTCGTTCTCGTAAAAGAAAAGGACAAGATGAGAAAGTGTACTATTGGAAATTCATCCTGCTCCGCACCACCCAAGCACAAATTGGCTATCACTTCCCCGTTTAGACATAAGTTTTGGGCCGCATCACCGCCAACGGGGGTTTTCATCAATCCTTTCTGTAGAAGCCCCGTCACTACTGTGGTAGGCTCGATCTTTTAGTAGAGAATTGTTGATTGCCGAAGGACACTCGAAACCACAACACCACGGAAACTTCTCAACACTGCAAACTATTCAACGGAAACCCATTCCTCATGAAATGAAGGTTGTTCTTATCCCTTGACCCCATTGTATCACAACCTTGGTTTCTTGCAAAACCTTCCGAGTAACTTGATCTTGAGACAAGCTACCATCTCACTCCCTAATGTGCTAGATTCTACCGAGAGCCGAGTTTTGTAAAGGATATGTGTTTCTAAATTGCCGGTTTGTCTTTGAATTGTGCCGGTTTGCCCGGGCGCTTCCCACGACCAAAATATAGGTGATCCGGAGAACACGCTTCTTTATGAAAGTCGGTAAGATAATTTAAGTATGACGTCATTCCGGACGGACGATGTATTACTCGAGGTACGCAACCAAAAAGAAAGACATTGTGCTTAGAGACGCATTGGTATTATTGGCCATATCCCTAATGTAAGATCCCTCTATTCTTCTTTCATAATCCTCGGAAGACAAAGCATAGATTTTATTCTTGGTATGACGTGGATGAAACTCCATAAAGCCGTTCTACACATCGATTCGCGAGAGGTCCATCTAAATTCACCGTTGTATGGTCCATCTATTCTTCGATTGCCATATTCCAAAACCTCCACATAAATAGTCTACCATCTTGAAGGGAGAAAAAAATGAGGATATTCCGATAGTATGTGGGTTTCCCGATGTGTTCCCGGATGACTTATCGGGCATGCCACCCGATCGGGATGTTGAATTTAAGATTGAGCTCTAACCCGGTACGGCACCAATTTCCCGTAGGCCGTACAAGATGGCTCCCAATGAGCTAGCGGTGTTAAAAGAGCAATTAAGTGAGCTTATGGATAGAGGATATATTCGCCCTAGTTCGTCTCCGTGGGGATGTCCCGCTCTCTTTGTGAAGAAGAAAGACAAGACGCTACGTCTATGTGTGGATTATCGCCCTCTCAATGCGGTAACTATCAAGAATAAATACCCACTCCCTCGGATTGATATCCTCTTTGATCAATTAGTTGGTGCTAAGGTCTTCTCTAAGATTGATCTCCGATCCGGTTACCATCAAATCAAAATCCGAGCCGAAGATATTCCAAAAACCGCATTCTCTACGCGGTATGGTCTCTTTGAATATCTCGTCATGTCTTTTGAGCTTACAAATGCTCCGGCTCATTTCATGTACTTGATCAATTCGGTTTTTATGCCCGAGTTGGATAAGTTTGTCATGGTCTTCATTGACGACATTCTTATTTCTTCGAAGTCCGAAGAAGAGCATGCCGAACACCTTCGCATTGTTCTCCAACGGCTTCGTGATCATCAATTATATGCCAAATTTAGCAAATGTGAATTTTGGTTGAAGCAAGTTCCTTTCTTGGGTCATATCATATCCGCGGAAGGTGTTTCCGTTGACCCGAGTAAAGTCGAAGAAGTGCTTACTTGGAAGTCCCCAAGATCGGTGAGACAAATTCGAAGCTTTCTCGGTCTTGCCGGTTATTACCGGAAATTCATTCCCAATTTTTTCAAGCATAGCCAAGCCTATGACAAAATTATTGGAGAAGGATGCTAAGTTTAAATGGAGCTGTGAATGTGAAGAAGCCTTCCAAACTCTCAAAAAGCATTTGACTTCCACTCCGGTGTTAGCACAGCCGACATCACCAAGCCGTTCGACGTGTATTGTGATGCGTCCGGCACCGGTCTAGGATGTGTGCTAATGCAAGAAGGACGTGTCATTGCTTATGCTTCCCGTCAACTTCGCAAGCATGAACAACACTACCCTACCCATGATTTGGAACTAGCCTCGGTTGTCCTTGCTTTGAAAACTTGGAGACATTATCTACTTGGAAATCTTGTCAATCTCTACACCGATCATAAGAGTCTCAAATATATCTTCACCCAACAAGAGTTGAATATGAGGCAACCTCGATGGTTGGAATTAATCAAGGATTACGAATTTGAAATTCATTATCACCCGGGTAAAGCTAATGTGGTTGCCGACGCTTTGAGTCGCAAGGATCAATGCAATCATATTATCGGTTGTTCTTTGGAAAATTCGGAAATTTCAGACTCTAGTGAACCAAGCTTTCGAGTTATCCCCTATGGCTCGTTGTATAATCTAGCTCTCATTCCTACCATTCTTGAGGAAATTATTGAGGCACAAAAGAAAGATGAAGGGATAGAATTTATTCGGCAAAAGATAGAAAAAGATGAGGCTACATGTTTCCGACAAGATGCCGATGGTGTGCTATGGTTCAACCAACGTCTCGTTGTTCCGAAGAACATGGAATTACGGAAGAAAATAATAGATGAGGCACATTTATCTAAATATTTCATACACCCCGGTAGCAATAAAATGTACCGCGGCCTAAGAGAAAAATTTTGGTGGACACGCATGAAGCGTGAGATCGCACGGTATGTGGCTGAGTGCGATACTTGTCAACGGGTTAAGGCCGATCACTTGAGAAAAGCCGGATTATTGAACCCATTGAAGATTCCCGTTTGGAAGTGGGAGGACATTGTTATGGATTTTATCGTTGGATTGCCTCTCACATCAAAGAAGCATGATTCAATTTGGGTTATTGTGGATAGATTAACCAAATCCGCGCATTTCATTCCCGTCCACACTACCTACAATACCAAGAAGTATGTCGAGCTATACATCTCAAGAGTGCTATGTTTGTATGGAGTACCTAAAACCATTGTTTCCGATCGAGGTCCACAATTTGTATCTCGCTTTTGGGAGCAATTGTATTCTTGTCTAGGTACCACTCTCATTAGAAGCTCCGCTTATCACCCTCAAACGGATGGACAAACCGAAAGGTTGATCAATATTTGGAGGATATCTTGAGAGCATGTGCTATGCAAAATCGAGGAAATTGGGATGATTGCCTTCCATTCGCCGAATTCTCGTAGAACAATAGCTATCAAGAGAGTTTGGGAATGTCACCGTTCGAAGCATTGTATGGTCATTCTTGTCGCACACCTTTGACTTGGTCGGAAGCGGGTGAAAGAACAAATTTTGGTCCCGATCTTGTCACTCAAGCCGAAGAAAAAGTGTGGCAAATTCAAGCCAACATGAAAGCCGCACAATCTCGCCAAGTTAGCTACGCTAACAAGAGGAGACGCCCATTGGAATTTGAGAAAGAAGATCATGTCTATCTTCGTGTCTTTTCGAACAAGGGCGTATCTCGGTTTGGAATTAAAGGAAAGTTAGCACCCCGCTATATCGGACCCTATCCGATTGTGGAAAAGCATAGCGCGGTTGCTTACCGATTGCAATTACTAGAAAGTCTTGCTCGTGTGTACAATGTGTTCCATGTCTCACAACTCAAGAAATTCTTGAAGCCTCCGATAGATGTGATCATTTCCGATACCGAGCAACTAGAAGAAGATCTCTCCTATCCCGAATACCCCGTCCGGATTATCGGTCAAAATGATCGGGTAACTCGTAATCGCACCATCATTTTCTATAAAATGCAATGGAGTAATCACACTGAAGAAGAAGCAACTTGGGAACAAGAGGATTTTCTAGAGAAGAACTTTCCCGAGTTTCTCGCGTCACACAAATCGGTAATTTTTCGCGCTCCCTCTCCTTAATTAGTAGCGATTCTCGGGACGAGAATTTCTTTAAGGGGGAGGGCTGTGACATCCCATGTCACGATTAGGACTTAAGCACCTAATTAAAACCCTAGTGACGCCACTAACCAAACCGTAATGCTAATCCTACAAAAGAAAAACAAGAAAAAGGAAAAAAATGAAAAATCAAAAGAAAAAGGACAAACCGAGGGTTAAACCCTAGCCCCAAGAAAACTTCAATTTTCTCAACAGTAACACCACCATATTTTTCCACCATCATGTTGTCCATGCAAAACCATGATTTTAGAGCATTTATGCCAAATTTTTTAACAAGTTTGAAAGGCTCGAAAATTCAAATTCAAATTCAAAACAGCACTGCTTCTCAATTTTTTATAAACTCTACGAGCAGAATTTGAGCATCGCACCAAAAGGAACATTGTAGATCCAATCATGCTGAACATCCATGATTTTTGGTTCGAATTTACGAGCTGCAGAAATCGAGTTTTTGATTTATATTCGGAAGGTGGCAAAAAGTCAACTCAAATTCGAACAACTCGATCCGTTCTTCAACCCACCGTTCATTGCCGCTCCGACCGCCGGTCCTTGCTGCCGGCCAACGGAAGAACGCCGTGCTACAACATTCATGGAGCTCTCCCACCTTTCCCAACCACCAACAGGCCTTGCTCCCCCTCACCCAATCCACGATCGACAACGGCCCTGCGACTCCCCGTGCGGCGTACGATCGGTACCCACCGGAGTTGTTTCTTTTTTTCCCCTCCCTGGCCAAGCCCGACCACGACCGCATAAGCACGAGCTCCGACCCTAGCACCTCCAGCAGCGCCCTCTCAAGCCCTCCAAGCAACAACCCAGCGCTTTTCCTCTCCCAGGCGAGCACGGGAGAGGGAAAAACTCCGGCCGCTCCTCTGTTTCAAGCCGCCATGGCTGCAACCGCAGCAAGCTCCTCCTAGAAAGCTCCTCTCCTTCGTTTTCTTCAGCAAATCGGCGCGCAAGGTCCTCCTCTAGCTCCCATCCGACCATCTCCCTCTCTCATGCAGCGAGATCGCCGAAATTCGAGAAGAAAGGAGCACCGTCGCCGCGGCAACCTCCACCTCGTCGATGAGACACCACCTCCGGCATCTCCCCTCACCATCCTCATCGACGCCGGTGATCTCCATCCCGAGGTGAAGCCTCTCGACCTTGTTCCCCATATTTTACTGCCCTGTGCTTGACGAGCGAGGCCGCCGAGCCCTCCGTCGTTGCTGCCGTCGCCGCCACCATCACTCCGGTCATCGCCGTCGGCCGACGACCTTGGGAGAAGGCTCCCCACGCCGCTAGACATCGTTTGGTGCTGGTCCCGCCCCTTCTCCCACACCGCAGCACCCCACAGCGACCACGCCGGCGAGCTCCGGCCGCCTCCGGCGAAGTCGAGGATGGATGCTTTCAGATTTGCCCAAATTCGCGACAGTGGCAATTTCGTAAAATAGTTCAAACTTTGTTGCACTTTAAAAAAATCATAACTCCCGATTTAAAATCCCAACAATATCAAACTAAAATTTGTTTGAATCCTCAAAACTTGTACTTTTTGAAAAGTAACATGAACTCGTCAGATCTGATCATTTGCATCTTTTTACAAAAATGACAAAAGTCAATCGATGAAAGCTCACTTAAGCCATAACATTAAAAATATAAATCCAAATTTAATGCCACTTGGTCAGAGCCTGCACATGAAGATATTTGAATTTCTGGCACTGGAAAATTTACATTTCATTGCATATTTTTCAAGTTATTGCATTTATGGAATTCTCTGTAATTAATTTTTAGTAAAATCTATGTAAATTATTTTGGCATGAAAATTGGTAGATCTGCTCATCATAGTCCTGTACATTTGTAGAAAATCCGATGTTAAATGTTGAGCACGCTAAGTAATTATTTTTACTGCCCTTAGATTAATTCGATAAAAGGTTAATTTCAACACAAGTAAAAATGGTTTTATGTTCCTAGAAATTATGTTTTCGCATGTTTATGTAAATGTGACTCTCCATAATGTTACTTAGTCCGTCATGGCAGGTTTAGTAAGAAGTTTTCGTTAATCTCATGCATGTATTAATTTTGTAATCAAATTCTTGATTTAGAGTGCAATCGTCATCGCATGTGATCACGGGTTTCACTTAACCCTAAATTGCATCGCTCCGCGTTTAAAAGTTTGCTCCCCAAATTAATCTGAACATTAAAGTTGTTCACAGCAACCTTGTACTCTTGCTTAACACCATTGCTTGTTCATGTTAAAGTTACTCATGGTAATTTAATTAACTCCTTTAAGGAGAGCAAATTGATGTTTTGGGGCGTGCTAGGATGTTCACGAAGCTAAATTTTACTAAACATATTGTAACAACCCTAAATAATAAGCATGCATTTCATGTCATTCATGATCATGTCATCACGTACATTGTTTAGCCATTTAATTTTTGTGTGAAGAAATGCACATAAAATGTCAATTTGACCTAAGTTAAATTAAGATCTTAAAAGAAGAATTTAAATAAAAGCGAATTATGGTGTTTGACATTTTCTGTTGATTAAACACAAAAATAAAAGATTTCTGAAGTTGCTATGAAATTATTTTTTTTTGTAAAAATGTCTACAAGAAATAATGAAAGCTTCTCTTTTTAATTTAAACTTGAATTTTTAATCCGAAAAATATTTAGAATTTGAACTTCGGCCAATAAGGAAAAAGGTCTAAAATGTTTTCAGTTCCATCCCTGAATTTTCGTAGAATTTTTCGAGTGCCGGAAGTACGTTTTTCCAATTAAACCAAAGTCGCGGGGGTTTTGTGTAAAATTTTCACATCGGACCCACTTGTCAATCTCTTCTTCCTCTCTCCCTTCTCGCACGGCCTCGCCACCGAGCCGCGGCGGCAAGCCCAGCCGTGCGCCCTCCGCAGCTGGCGCCACACAGGAGCTCTCCTACCGCCTCAACCCTCCGCCCTGTGACATCCCCTCCGGGACACCCAGGAATCGGAATAGAGGGACACTCGACGAAGCGAGTTACAACGAGTGTATCATCTCATACAAGCCAACATATATACATCATGGTATAATACAACCAAGTTTTCGAAATACAAACATTGGTGCAGCGGAATAATAAATCTTATTGAAGTTTAACAACCTACGAGTATTGCAGCGGAAACCGATACTTTGAACACCAAAACACTATTAAACGATCAACGTGATGCACCGAGCCCTTCGTACATCACGGTCCTTCCTCTTCACGACGTCGGAAACCGTTCCCATTGGTGGGAACCACACCGGGACACTCCACTTCCAGGAACTATCTGTACAAGTCGTGATCGCACGACTCATTCCCTGAAAGATAACGAACAAACCTTGAGTATTCTAATACTCAGCAAGACCGACCCGTCAACATGGCACGCTAAGGCCGACGCCTAGTATGCAAAGGCTTTCCGGTCGTGGGGTTTACTCCTTTGCGAAAACAGCATTAAAGGTTGAGTCCTTACTTTCAGTATTTTAGCTCACGTTAAGTTCATTAACCTCTAGGTTTGCAGACTATCACTATTGCAATCAAGTTGCGGGAAAAGATTAGTTCCAAACAACAATCCTTTCATCCATCTTCCTTCATCTTTCACTTGATTAACTACGATGTGACACGGTGAACAAGCGGTACTCATTACTGCGAGGGACAGCGATTCGAATCGATTTCACCAGCTGGGAAAACCCGTTTACACGGCGTATACGCACCCCTTTGGTCGCATACGACAACCTTTCACGCTAATTCCTGGCGGTGGCCGGATTAGTCTCCCATCCGTCCGAGAACCCGGGGACCCCACGCGATACCCGTCCTCGACGTTATCCGTGAGCGACCACCCATTCCTCTCCCTTTGAGACATGAGGCCTCACCTCATTCTCCAGCCAATTAGGGGATGGGCTACGTCCAACCGCTGTGGCAATTAGGTTACATCGGCTTCCTGGCCCCATAAACACCAGTATGTAAATCGGTACGTTCAAATACTTGCTCGGCGGGGCCAACAACGGTACGGTCCTTGACCGACACGGACGGGGCTACCACCTTGCAAGACCTCGTCTTTGCCCTTTCTCCTACAGGGCCCGTCCGGTCTCCATTTCATCTCCATCTTCATCTTTAACTTCACTTAAAAGACATCAATCAACTTAAAGCCTCCATGCTTTAAGATCGGACCGTACCAGCTCGCGAGTGTGCTCGGCACCACTCGACTTCTACCGTAGCCTCGTGAATTAAGCGTAGCATCTATCGAGACACAAAACCAATCATGGATAAACAGGTAACATAGGAATTCTACTCATGCATCTAGGGTGTCAAGCAATTCCCGAAACCTAATGCACAATCACGACACGATAACCGTGATAAAAGAAAAGACTTTAAAATATAGGTGGGATGCACCGGGGCTTGCCTTGATTCGAGTCGGGGTTAGCGTCCTCGATGTGCTGGTCGACTTCGAAGCTTCCGTCTCCTTTCTCGACCTCGGACGGAACCTCGATCACGCCAGGACCTAGGTCGACCAACAATACGCCGTGAATCACAACCATGTATGCATGAATGAAGATGATATGATCATGCAAAGGTTTTGTTGATTTTGTTCATCAACTAATACTTATTGATTAATTAGGTTCAAGTAATTAACAATTAATCATGCTCGTTAAGCAATAAGAAAGAATTGATCAAGCTCATTAATTATTGCTTAATCAAGGTCATTAATTAATAATCAAACGTTAATCATGTTCATTAATTAATGATTAACCAGGTTCATCCATTAATAATTAATCATGATTTTAAACGACAATTATAAATGTTTAACGATATGTGATAACACTTAAGCTATTAATTTGGGATCACATAAAATGACGGTGTTTAAGTTTAATTTTTGGAAAACTAACTTAACAAAAACTTTCGTCTGCAGTATCTCTAATTTTTAAAGAAATTTATTTTTCAAAAACAATTAATAATTAACATAAAATAATAGGTTATATTAACTAAAGAAAAGGGACTTAATTAAACTATGAAATTATAATTTCTCAAAATAGATATTTGAATTCATAAATAAATAGATAATAATTGTACGAATCTAATGAACTTTGTTTGACATTTTTTTGATTTTTCCTGAATTTTCTACGAATATTTGAAGTTTGGATTGAATCTGGAAATTGATAAATTCGAAAAAAAGAAATGATGAGCCATTGGGCCGAAAGGCCGAGGCCCAACTGGCTGACAGCCCCGCGACCTGACTCGACCCGACCTAGTGGCCCGCTCCGGCCCGGCAGGTCCGCGCGCGGCCCGGCCGCTCAGGGACACCGCGCCCATGGCTGCGGTGGCCGGAGCGCGGCGGCGGCTCGCCGGAGGGATGCGGGAGGGGGTGAGGCGGGTGGTACTTTGGCGCCGGAGATACAGAGTGGGACATGGGGAGTCCGGAGGCGGGGTCCACGGCGGCAGGGGTGGCCGGAAATCACACCGGCGGCGAAGTGCGAGCCGGAGCGACCTTCGGCGGCGTCGTGAGCTCGCCACGCTCGACCAAAATTGATGAAATAACTTCGAGAAGCTCCGTTGTAGCGTGGAGAAGACCGTCCCATAGCTTATTAACGGAGCGGAGGGCCGGCACCATGTCGTCGCCGTGAAGCTCGGACCGGCGGAACCGAGGCAGGGGAAAAACCATTGCGAGCTCAAATAAATTGACGAAAAGAACTCGTATAAGCTCGGATTGATGCCTACAAGGAATTCGCAGCACAAGGAGCAAGAATTACGCGAAGAGACGCACCATGTGTGGAGAATTTCGTCGAGGCGTCGGTGTTGGTCGCGGATAAAGTTACGGAGGATTTTGCGAAATACTACGAGCTCGGTGGGTTGTTTCACATGAGGTTTCTTCTCTCGGCTCTAGGGAGGCGAGGCGCATCATCCCGTGGCGGTAGCTCACGCGGGGATGGTCCGAGACGGACGGACGGTGGAAGACCGGGAGAGGCGGGGCGGTGGTGTCCGGGTGGGAAAGAACCGAGAGAGGAAGAAAAGGATTGGCTCGGGTCTTTTATCCCCAACGGCAAATAGTTGAGGCGGTAACGAGCAACCAGCTGCGTGGCGTGGAGGGAGGGAGGCACGCGGCCCGGACGAGCTGCGCTGGCGCCGGGAGGCGGTGCGGTCGAGCGGTTCGGAGGGAGAGAAAGAAGAAAAGGATTTGGGGCTGCGGCGATTTTACATAAAACCCCCTCGTCTTTGACTTAATTAAAACTCGCATTTCTAGCACTCGAAAAATTCGACGAAAAATACAGGGAGGTATTTGAAAGTATTTTAAGCACTTTTCTTTTTAGGTCCAGGTTAAGATTCCAAACTGTTTTCGAAATAAAAAATTCAAGTTTAAATTAAAAAGGAAGCTTTGTTTATTTCTTGCACTTATTTTCACAAAGCAAAATAATTTCCGGATAGTTTGTAAAATCTTTATTTATGATGTTTAAGCCAAAGAAAATGTTAAACATGAATTTTCTTCTTATTTTATTTCTTTTTAAGCATTTCCTTTATTCCTTAGCTGATTTGATATTTTATGCGCATTTTCTTTAACAAAATTCAATATTTTCACAATGCACAAGATGATATGCTGATGAATGACATGAACATGCACTTTTGTATTTAGGGTTGTTACAGCCCTCCCCCTTACAGGAATCTCGTCCCGAGATTCACGGTTGAAGCGACTCGGACGACAGTACTAAAGAACTCGGGGTAGTTTGATCGAAGAAACTCCTCTTGTTCCCAAGTAGCTTCAGCTTCCGAGTGATTGCTCCATTGAACCTTGTAGAACTTGGTGGTCCGATGTCGAGTCACTCGATCCTTGGTGTCGAGAACTTTGACGGGACGTTCGTCATATGTCAAGTCTGGTTGTAACTCGTTGCAATTCGATCTGTCGGTATATCCACTGGTGGTTTTAAACACTTCTTCGGTTGAGATACGTGGAATATGTTGTGTATACCCGACAAGTGTGTCTGGCAACTCCAAACGATATGCCACAGCTCCACATCTTTCTAGGATTGGAAAAGGTCCGATGTACCGTGGTGCTAACTTGCCCTTAATTCCAAACCTTTGAACACCTTTGGTAGGAGATACTCGAAGATAAACTTGATCTCCAACCTTGAATACCAACTCACGACGTCTTTTATCGGCATAACCGATCCGTCGAGATTTAGCTCTCTTGAGGTTCCGTTGGATGAGACGTACTTGTTCCTCTGCATCTTTTACTAAATCCGGTCCAAATATTACTCTTTCTCCACTTTCGGACCAATTCAATGGTGTACGACGACTACGTCCATACGAGCTTGGAACGGTGACATTCCGGCACTCTCTTGATAGCTGTTGTTGTATGAGAACTCGCCAGCGGTAAACATTTCTCCCAATCTTTACCGTATGTCAAAACACACGCTCGAAGCATATCCTCGAGATATTGATTGATTCTTTCTGTTTGTCCATCCGTTTGGGGATGATAAGCCGAGCTTCGAATTAACCTCGTTCCTAACGACTCATGCAACTGTTCCCAAAATCTAGAGACAAATTGAGCTCCTCGATCCGAGATGATGGTCTTGGGTACTCCATGCAAACATAGAATACGTGAAATATATAGATCTGCATATTGCTTGGTCTTGTAGTTGGTATGTACCGGTATAAAGTGAGCTGACTTGGTCAATCTGTCAACTATGACCCGGATAGAGTCGTGCTTCCGTGGAGTCATCGGTAATCCAACAATAAAGTCCATGCTGATATCTTCCCATTTCCATTCGGGTATGCTCGGAGGTTGAAGTGGACCCGCTTGCTTCAAATGCTCTGCCTTGACACGTCGACAAGTATCACACTCATTGACATATCTTGCTATCTCTCGCTTCATTCTCGTCCACCGAATCTTTTCTTCAAGTCTTGATACATCTTGTTGGTTCCAGGATGAATAGAATATTTGGACATATGGGCTTCATCCATTATCTTTTGGCGAAGTTCCAAGTTCCTAGGCACTACTAGCCTATTCTTGAACCAGATAACACCTTCGTCATCTATTTGGAAACACTTGACTTCACCCTTCCGGAGTCGTCTTCCGATGTGTTCCATACCAGCATCCTTCTGTCGAGCTACTACCACTTCTTCACGAATGGTAGGAGTAAGAGCCAAATTGGTCAAGGCGCCATACGGAATGATCCGAAGATTTGGCTCCTCACTTTCGGGTGAAGGTGCTTGAATCAAGAGTTGCACCGTGAGATTATTGCAATGAACCTTGCGACTTAAGGCATCGGCTACCACGTTTGCCTTACCCGGGTGGTAGTGAATCTCCAGCTCATAATCCTTGATTAATTCCAACCATCTTCGTTGACGCATGTTTAGATCCGCTTGGGTAAAGATGTACTTGAGACTCTTGTGGTCCGTGTATAGATGTACTAAATTTCCCAAGAGGTAATGTCTCCGACTCTTCAATGCAAGAACCACTGCTGCTAATTCCGGATCATGGGTAGGATAGTGTTCTTCATGACACCTAAGTTGTCGAGAGGCATAAGCGATTACTCGACCTTCCCGCATTAGAACACATCCGAGTCCTGTTCCTGATGCATCACAAGTACACATCAAAAGGCTTCGTCGGATCCGGCTGAGCAAGTACTGGGGCGGTTGTCGATAATTTCCTTAATGTCCGAAAAGCTTCTTCACACTCTGGACTCCATACATACTTCTTATCCTTTTCTAATAGTTTGGTCATTGGCTTGGCAATCTTTGAGAAGTTTGGAATAAACCTTCCGTAATAACCAGCCGATCCTAAGAAACTTCGAATTTGCGAAACCGATTTCGGCGGCTGCCAATCCATTACTTCCTTAACTTTGCCGGGATCAACTGCCACTCCTTCAGCTGATATAACATGACCTAGGAACGGCACTTCCTTCGACCAAAACTCACACTTGCTAAACTTGGCGTATAGCTGGTGATCCCTTAGTCGTTGCAACACAACTCTTAAGTGATTGGCATGTTCCTCTTCCGACTTGGAGTAGATCAAAATGTCGTCAATGAATACCACGACAAACTTGTCTAGCTCCGGCATGAACACGGAATTCATGAGATACATGAAGTGTGCTGGTGCATTAGTCAATCCAAATGACATCACCAGGTACTCGTATAGTCCGTACCTTGTGGAGAATGCGGTCTTTGGTATGTCTTCGGTTCTTATCTTAATCTGGTGATATCCTGAGCGAAGATCTATCTTAGAGAAGATTTTGGCTCCCATCGGTTGATCAAACAAGATATCAATCCTTGGAAGAGGGTACTTGTTCTTGATGGTAACGGCATTCAAAGGCCTATAATCCACACATAGCCTTAATGTCTTGTCTTTCTTCTTTACGAACAAGGTCGGGCATCCCCAGGGTGACGAACTTGGACGAATATATCCCTTGTCCAATAATTCCTTTAGTTGCACCTTCAACTCGCCAGCTCATTCGGCGGCATCCGATACGGCCTTCTTGATATTGGTGCTTGTTCCAGTGCTGTAGTTCTATCTTAAACTCTACCGCTCTATCCGGCGGTAAACCAGGTAAGTCTTCCGGAAATACATCCGGGTACTCACAAACTATAGGAATATCTTCCAAACTTTTTCCAGTAGTCTTATAAATCATTGGAGGAATAGTTTGGGAAGAAGTCAACTGAAAGCAATCTCGTCCGTGAAGAGGAGAATTCAGGTGAACTGCAAAAGCATCTATATCCAATACTGCCTTATGATACTTCATCCATCTCATGCCAAGAATCGCGTCCAATCCTTGTCCATTTAAGACTATAAAGGAGGTGGGATATTCCTTACGACCCAATTTTAACTGTAGCTCTGTAGTACTTTGATCTGCAAGTATATTACCTCCAGGCGATGATATGAGATGTGGATAAGTCATCTTGCATGATGGTAGATTATACCTTTGGACATATCCTTTACTTGATGAAGTTGTGGGTCACTCCCGAGTCAAATAAAATAATGGCATCATGATGGTTGATAGTGAACAACCCAGCCATGACTTGTGACCCTTTCGGAATCTCTTCGGCGGTGGTGAAGTTAACACGACCAGTCTTCATCTTGCCATATTTCAATGCATTCTTCCGTCGACCAACTGCTTTTCTTTGAGGGCGTGTTGATAATTTCTGCTCTGTTGGTGCCACACAATCTTGAGCCAACTGTCCATGACAACCATCGTTATTGCGTAGATGGTCAACCGATTGTGGAGTTTGGGATGAGGGGTGTATACTTGATAGATCCGATTGTTGGACCGCTGAACGAGGAAACACACGTTGCTGATACTCGAGGTAGCCGGTGAGAAATGAAATCGATGGCTGAGGCTCGAACCTCCGATCTCGCTGCAGACGTGTGGACTAGACGATACTTGGAGGGCACCTTACTTCCTTGTTCATTGGCTGCTCTCTTTTTAGCCTTCTCTTCTTGATGAACACGAATAGCATCCTCCATGAGTATAGCATCACTTACCAACTCATTGAAACTAACTCCTCGGTCCAAAACAAGCCGGGATTGTAACTTGGTAGTAAGTCCTTGTTTAAAGCATTCCTTCTTCTTGGCGTCGGTGTCCACATTCCGAGGAGCATATTGAGCCGGACGGTTGAACAACTTTGAATAGGAGTGTACGGTCATATCACCTTGCTTCAGCGCTAGAAACTCCTTGCGCTTTTGGTTCAGGATACCTTCCGAAATATGATGTTCACGAAAAGCCTTTGTGAATTCTTGCCATAGTACTTGGTAACCTTCGGGAATCATGGCCTTATAATTAGCCCACCATGCTCCAGCAAATCCTTCTAGTTGCTTGAGCGGCAAAGATAGTCTTCCGATACTCGTACATGATAGGAGCTCCAGCTTCGACTCGATAGTACGTAGCCAATGATCCGCTTCCACAGGATCTCCCTCATCCGAAAAATTGGGTGGACCAGTAGCCGGGAAATCCGAATATGTAACGTGAACTAGTGGAGCATGTTGATCTTGACCACCGGCCTGTGGGGCCGTATTACGAACAAGTTGCTCGAAGAAGTTCCCGTTGCTCTTCACGAGACTCCAATATAGTGGCAATAGCTTGTGCCGGGGTAGGTGGAGTTGACGCTGGCTCTCGAACATCTTGCTCGGGAGCTTCCAGGATAGTTTCCTCTTCCAGTTTGTTCCATTCTGTTATAAAACTTGGTATTAGTATTACTGATCCAAAATTGGGATATAAGGATACCAACGATACAACACGTTGAAGTTCCAAAGCACAAGCAGTGTATAGAGAAGAGGTGCACTATCTCTCATTCTAACCCCAGATTTACTTGTAGTACACACTTGTACGAGCATCTTTAACTTGTCCTTCTAGATCCATAGCTCTCATAGGGCTCCTTGACAACTACGAGATGATTATCCTTCTCCCCGATCGCCTTTAAGCATCTGTAGATGAAGATCTGGAATTTTCCATTCCATTGCCTCGATGGAAGAGTTACGCTTGCCTTCTATTTCACTCGCATAAACTCCTTCTAATGCCCTTCATAGGGAACTAACTCTATGCTACGATACTAACTAAGTATAACCCCAGACTTTTTGTTATAACACTCAATATGACATGATGCATGTTCGGCAGTCTACTATACGTACTATAGTATATAAGGCTACAATGAATAGTTAGCACTTCCAAAACCCGAACGTCGAACAGTTAGTAAAAAGTCTAACTATCCTACATCCTTATAGGGCTCCGTACTCTCTCGTATTCTAAACGCACTAAACGTGTTAAGTTTTGAAAACAAGCTTGTAAACAATGTACTGTTGCCTCTGTATTGCTCCGATACCAGCTGTGACATCCCCTCCGGGACACCCAGGAATCGGAACAGAGGGACACTCGACGAAAAGAGTTACAACGAGTGTATCATCTCATACAAGCCAACATATATACATCATGGTATAATACAACCAGGTTTTCGAAATACAAACATTGGTGCAGCGGAATAATAAATCTTATTGAAGTTTAACAACCTACGAGTATTGCAGCGGAAACTGATACTTTGAACACCAAAACACTATTAAACGATCAACGTGATGCACTCGAGCCCTTCGTACATCACGGTCCTTCCTCTTCACGACGTCGGAAACCGTTCCCATTGGTGGGAACCACACTGGGACACTCCACTTCCAGGAACTACCGTACAAGTCGTGATCGCACAACTCATTCCCTGAAAGATAACGAACAAACCTTGAGTATTCTAATACTCAGCAAAGACCGACCCGTCAACATGGCACGCTAAGGCCGACGCCTAGTATGCAAAGGCTTTCGGTCTGTGGGGTTTACTCCTTTGCGAAAACAGCATTAAAGGTTGAGTCCTTACTTTCAGTATTTTAGCTCACGTTAAGTTCATTAACCTCTAGGTTTGCGAGACTATCACTATTGCAATCAAGTTGCAGGAAAAGATTAGTTCCAAACAACAATCCTTTCATCCATCTTCCTTCATCTTTCACTTGATTAACTACGATGTGACACGGTGAACAAGCGGTACTCATTACTGCGAGGGACAGCGATTCGAATCGATTTCACCAGCTGGGAAAACCCGTTTACACGGCGTATACGCACCCCTTTGGTCGCATACGACAACCTTTCACGCTAATTCCTGGCGGTGGCCGGATTAGTCTCCCATCCGCCCGAGAACCCGGGGACCCCACGCGATACCCGTCCTCGACGTTATCCGTGAGCGACCACCCATTCCTCTCCCTTTGAGACATGAGGCCTCACCTCATTCTCCAGCCAATTAGGGGATGGGCTACGTCCAACCGCTGTGGCAATTAGGTTACATCGGCTTCCCGGCCCCATAAACACCGAGTATGTAAATCGGTACGTTCAAATACTTGCTCGGCGGGGCCAACAACGGTACGGTCCTTGACCGACACGGACGGGGCTACCACCTTGCAAGACCTCGTCTTTGCCCTTTCTCCTACAGGGCCCGTCCGGTCTCTATTTCATCTCCATCTTCATCTTTAACTTCACTTAAAAGACATCAATCAACTTAAAGCCTCCATGCTTTAAGATCGGACCAGTACCAGCTCGCGAGTGTGCTCAGCACCACTCGACTTCTACCGTAGCCCTGTGAATTAAGCGTAGCATCTATCGAGACACAAAACCAATCATGGATAAACGAGTAACATAGGAATTCTACTCATGCATCTAGGGTGTCAAGCAATTCCTGAAACCTAATGCACAATCACGACACGATAACCGTGATAAAAGAAAAGACTTTAAAATATAGGTGGGATGCACCGGGGCTTGCCTTGATTCGAGTCGGGGTTAGCGTCCTCGATGTGCTTGGTCGACTTCGAAGCTTCCGTCTCCTTTCTCGACCTCGGACGGAACCTCGATCACGCCAGGACCTAGGTCGACCAACAATACGCCGTGAATCACAACCATGTATGCATGAATGAAGATGATATGATCATGCAAAGGTTTTGTTGATTTTGTTCATCAACTAATACTTATTGATTAATTAGGTTCGAGTAATTAACAATTAATCATGCTCGTTAAGCAATAAGAAAGAATTGATCAAGCTCATTAATTATTGCTTAATCAAGGTCATTAATTAATAATCAAACGTTAATCATGTTCATTAATTAATGATTAACCAGGTTCATCCATTAATAATTAATCATGATTTTAAACGACAATTATAAATGTTTAACGATATGTGATAACACTTAAGCTATTAATTTGGGATCACATAAAATGACGGTGTTTAAGTTTAATTTTTGGAAAACTAACTTAACAAAAACTTTCGTCTGCAGTATCTCTAATTTTTAAAGAAATTTATTTTTCAAAAACAATTAATAATTAACATAAAATAATAGGTTATATTAACTAAAGAAAAGGGACTTAATTAAACTATGAAATTATAATTTCTCAAAATAGATATTTGAATTCATAAATAAATAGAGAATAATTGTACGAATCTAATGAACTTTGTTTGACATTTTTTTGATTTTTCCTGAATTTTCTACGAATATTTGAAGTTTGGATTGAATCCGGAAATTGATAAATTCGAAAAAAGAAATGATGAGCCATTGGGCCGAAAGGCCAGGCCCAATCGGCTGACAGCCCCGCGACCTGACCCGACCCGACCTAGTGGCCCGCTCCGGCCCGGTAGGCCCGCGCGCGGCCCGGCCGCTCAGGGACACCGCGCCCATGGTCTGCGGTGGCCGGAGCGCGGCGGCGGCTCGCCGGAGGGATGCGGGAGGGGGTGAGGCGGGTGGTACTTTGGCGCCGGAGATACGAGTGGGACATGGGGAGTCCGGAGGCGGGGTCCACGACGGCGGGGGTGGCCGGAAATCACACCGGCGGCGAAGTGCGAGCCGGAGCGACCTTCGGCGGCGTCGTGAGCTCGCCACGCTCGACCAAAATTGATGAAATAACTTCGAGAAGCTCCGTTGTAGCGTGGAGAAGACCGTCCCATAGCTTATTAACGGAGCGGAGGGCCGGCACCATGTCGTCGCCGTGAAGCTCGGACCGGCCGGAACCGAGGCAGGGGAAAAACCAATGCGAGCTCAAATAAATTGACGAAAAGAACTCGTATAAGCTCGGATTGATGCCTACAAGGAATTCGCAGCACAAGGAGCAAGAATTACGCGAAGAGACGCACCATGTGTGGAGAATTTCGTCGAGGCGTCGGTGTTGGTCGCGGATAAAGTTACGGAGGAT
Organism: Chloris gayana; assembly: GCA_031894775.1. NCBI lineage: Eukaryota > Viridiplantae > Streptophyta > Magnoliopsida > Poales > Poaceae > Chloris > Chloris gayana. Next base: position 92,412 of record JAUNZO010000319.1, on the reverse strand, counting down.
TTTGCGAAATACTCCGAGCTCGGTGGGTTGTTTCACATGAGGTTTCTTCTCTCGGCTCTAGGGAGGCGAGGCGCATCATCCCGTGGCGGTAGCTCACGCGGGGATGGTCCGAGACGGCCGGACGGTGGAAGACCGGGAGAGGCGGGGCGGTGGTGTCCGGGTGGGAAAGAACCGAGAGAGGAAGAAAAGGATTGGCTCGGGTCTTTTATCCCCAACGGCAAATAGTTGAGGCGGTAACGAGCAACCAGCGGCGTGGCGTGGAGGGAGGGAGGCACGCGGCCCGGACGAGCTGCGCCGGCGCCGGGAGGCGGTGCGGTCGAGCGGTTCGGAGGGAGAGAAAGAAGAAAAGGATTTGGGGTCTGCGGCAGCTTTACATAAAACCCCCTCATCTTTGACTTAATTAAAACTCGCATTTCTAGCACTCGAAAAATTCGACGAAAAATACAGGGAGGTATTTGAAAGTATTTTAAGCACTTTTCTTTTTAGGTCCAGGTTAAGATTCCAAACTGTTTTCGAAATAAAAAATTCAAGTTTAAATTAAAAAGGGAAGCTTTGTTTATTTCTTGCACTTATTTTCACAAAGCAAAATAATTTCCGGATAGTTTGTAAAATCTTTATTTATGATGTTTAAGCCAAAGAAAATGTTAAACATGAATTTTCTTCTTATTTTATTTCTTTTTAAGCATTTCCTTTATTCCTTAGCTGATTTGATATTTTATGCGCATTTTCTTTAACAAAATTCAATATTTTCACAATGCACAAGATGATATGCTGATGAATGACATGAACATGCACTTTTGTATTTAGGGTTGTTACAGCCCCATCGGGATAAAGACCCAAGTTCAAATTGTTTTCTCCCCCTCCGACGATATCTCTCTCACTCGAGCACCATCGCTGTTCGCTCCGTCTGCGCCCGCCGCCGGGCCGCCTCCGGCCATCTCCGCGTGGGCCATCGTGACATCCCCTCCGGGACACCCGGGAATCGGTACGGAGGGACACTCGACGAAGCGAGTTACAACGAAACATCATCTCATACAAGCCGTAATATATATATCATGGTATAATACAACCGAGTTTTCGAAATACAAACATTCGCGCAGCGGAAATATGACATTATTGAAGTTTAACATCCTACGAGTATTCAGCGGAAGCTTGTACTATTATACAACCCAAAAGACTTTAAACGATCAACGTGACGTATCGAGCGCTTCGTACATCACGGTCCTCCCTCTTCACGGCGTGGGGATGCGTTCCCATTGAAGGGAACCTCCCTCCGGACATTGCTCCTCTTCCGGAAAGCTGCCATACAAGTCGTGGTAATACGACTCGTTCCCTAAAAGGTAACGAACAAACCCCGAGTATTCTAATACTCAGCAAGACTGACCCGTCAACATGGCACGCTAAAGCCGACGCATAGTATGCAAAGGCTTTACGGCTGGGGGTTTACTCCTTTGCGAAAACATCCTTAAAAAGGGTGGATCCTTACTTTCAATAATTTAGCTCAGTATTAAGTTCATTAGCCTTGACATTTGCAGCCTATCACTATGGCAATCAAGTTTGCAAGACAAAATAAAATAGATCATTTATCCTTCCGTCTCTCATCTTCATCTTCCATATAACTTACTACGATGTGACGAGCTAAACAAGCGGTACTCATTACTGCGAGAGAGAGCGATTCGAATCGATTTTATACCAGCTGGCAAAACTCGACTACACGACGTATACGCATCCCACCGATCGTATACGACAACCTTTCCCGCTAGCACCGACGAAGACTAGCCATTTCCAACTCCCCGGAAGTGTGGCGACGCCACGACTTCCCTCGTGGTCGACCCATCTCCCTCCCGTGAGACTATCCTCTCACTAACAGCCCGATAAAAGAGAGCTGGCTATGCTACATCTCTCGGGGCGGTAGGGTACATCAGCTTGCTGGGCCCATGATACCAGCATGTAGTACGGTACGTTCAAACTTGTTTAACTAAGCCGACAACGGTACGGTCCTTGACCGACTCGGACGGGGCTACCACCTTGCAAGACCTCAACTCCGTCTTCCCTTTCTCCTACGGGGCCCGTCCGGTCTCATCTTCATTAACTCTCTCATCATCTTAGTGTAATCACACAACCCTTAAGGGTGTGATTGGATGCCCGAGTGTCCTTGGACCAGGCTAGGGACCGGAGCCTGGCCAAGCGGAGCCGATATCTGCCGGTATAGTGCTTGGCTGTTTGGTTGGCTGGTGTAGCATGAGCCCGGCTGGATAGAGCCTTTGATTGGTTACCCGATCCGAAGACCGGAAGCATGCGTAGATGCAGTTGAGCTGTGTTTGGTAACCAGCATGGGTGAAGGATTCCATTACCGTGGTGAGGTTACCGGTTGGCGCGCCAAAGGAGGGAGTTTCGCGCCAAAGGAGGGAGTTTCGCGCCAAAGGACAGAGGTTCGTGCCATTAGCATGGTTTTGGCGCCATCGAGCAAATTTCTGGCGCCGTTTTATCACAAGACCCTTTTTTTTTTGAAACATATCACAAGACCCTTGAAACACTAGCTTATACAATATTTCAAACTTGCTAATGGCAGAGTGCCCGGAATTTATAAATCAACAATACAAGGAATGATCAAGACCAAATAAAAGAGCACAATCACCGGGGAAAAATCTCAAGTAACACATTTGATGGCATATCATTAACTCATCAATGAAGCAGCATGGCATCGATCATGGTGTTCTAGTTTTCACCCAAACATTGCCCAGACATGATCATACTCCTATGCTATACAAAAATCTGATTGCTCTAACAAGAGCTTCGGTGTGCAAATGTTTCACCATAGTTAGCACTAACAAAATGGTCACATGATAGTCATAGAAGCAACAGGAGGGGATTCTTTCCACCTCATCGCACTTGTAGTTAGATGCCTAACTACCAAAAAAAAACAGATGCTGCTGCTATGTTAATGAAGTAACCTCATCGGTAGTAGTTCTTGCTTAGGTATGTCCTAAGCCAAAGAACTCGGTGCTGCTCAGTACATCCGCACAAAGCAAAGACCTTCTCGCCTTGTTCGGAGTAGGTAGCGAGCGCGGCCATGAGTGCTTCATCGGGGTAATCAGCAATGGACATCACACTATTGTACGGGTCGGGTGCACCTCATTGTGCTTGTGGTGTTCCAAGCGCAGTGGCCACCTTCTCGGACAGCTTCGGTCATTCCCAGACATCAGCATGTACTCATCCTCACATGACCTCTTCCTCTTCCGGTTGGCAGGAGTCTTCCCCTTGTTCTCAACAGTCTTGGAATCCTCGGTGGGCTTGGATGTGCAACCGGTCTTGGAGCTCTCGGCTTCAGCACCATCCAGGTGGATGGCTTCCGTCTTACTCCCACCACGGACCTCATCAACACCACCGGTTTGGCCAAGAGGTTCACTTGAACCCATAGCAAACTTCCCGGTTGCCCGCCCATCGCCAAAGATGATCTCGCATCCGCATGTAGTTCTCTATTGGAGAATTGAGTAGGTCAGCATCCTTAGGGTGATCCTACAAGTGAACAAGTTGTATCGGGAATGATCCTATACTACTACGGTTAGCATAAGACATATGTAGAAAAAATTAGCAAGACTAGTGCACTAACCTTTGTGTGTCCAAGATAGTGCTCTTCATCCAAGTAGTATTGCATAGGTGTTCTCATCCCGGAGTGCTCCACTAAGGTCCTTCGACTTGCAGACCTTTTGCCACCTCTCGGCGCCACTTGCGAAGATGGTTGTAGACCTGAGTTCCGGTGACTTCATCACCAATGAAGTCGGACGGGTTCCTTGCCACGAGTTAACATGAACCTCCTTGAACCCCTTGTCGAGTCCTCACACCTTGTCCAACAAGCTCCACAAACCTTTTCAACACGAAAGAGGACATGCCAGGAGTCCAACGAATGGGAGGTCCCCCCCCCCCTGGTTAGTATTGGCTCCCTGGCCACCCTCAACACCTTGATCACCATTGTCGACCATGCCCCGATATAAAGTCAATGAAAGCAATGCCCAGCAATTCCAATCTCCGCACAATAAAATCCAATTGCAGAATCATTGGACAGCAATTAAAACCAAATTAATAATCATTGGACAGCAATTAAAACCAAATTAATAATCATTGGACAGCAATTAAAACCAAATTAATAATCATTGGACAGCAATTAAAACCAAATTAATAATCATTGGACAGCAATTAAAACCAAATTAATAATCATTGGACAACAATTAAAACCAAATTAATAATCATTGGACAACAATTAAAATCATGATCACATTTCAACATAATTGATAAAGGGTCATCATTGCACGAGTCCACTGGTCTCATCGATCATTGCAGCTAACAGAAATCATGGTGACACATAACGAGTACACAAACCAAGAGTACAAGATACATGCAAGTTACTCTAGCCTATTACATTTTTCATAAGCTAGGCACGGCGGAACCTCTGTTCCGCCACATCCGGGCAGCCCGGGCATCTCTTTGTTGAGACCAAGCATTGTTATCGGGTGCAATATCATTAGGTGCTGCTGCATCTCCAACATTTGGGTTCCAGTTTTCCTCTGCGAGCACATGTTCATCATAGCCGTGCCTCAAGATCCGGTTGTGAAGAATGCAACAAGCAAGAACTAATTTAACCTGGGTCTTGTAAGGATGGAATGGTTTATTGTCAAGAATCCCGAACCTATTCTTTAGTGCTGCGAAAGCTCTCTCCACAGATCACTCTAAGTGAGGAGTGTCTTAGGTTGAAAAGCTCTCGCTGGTCCCGTGGCCTATTATTACCAAACTCGGATAGATGGTATCTTGTGGCACGGTAAGGAGGGAGAAATCCAGGCCGACAAGCGTAACCGAGCATCAACAAGGTAGAACTTCCCTACGGACCGATATGCTTAAGTTAGTACTACAAAATGCTAGACAATAGTGTTGATGTACAATGGTAGATGTTACTACCTGGTGGAACTGTAAGGCCATTAGGCCTTTCTAGAGCATCGGCAAGGATTCTAGCGTCATGAGCAGAACCCTCCCATCCGGCAAGGACATATGTGAACCCGAGATCAAAGTCCACAACTGCTAGCACATTCCGAGTTGTTGTGTGCTTTCTACCTCTAAATGCAGGTTGCATCTTGACAGGGACCCTAGCTAACACATGTGTGCCATCAATTGCCCCTACACGAGTCCTATTAACCAAGCAATTAAATAGAATCGGGACATACCGACACATGCAACATGCTAACAATCGTATGAGGTAAACTAACCGAACCTAACCTTGAAGTAAGGGTACCAACGTCGACTATTCAAGATCTTGGCAGGGACAGCAGTAGAAGGGGGCAAAATCATCTCATTGCGCAAATCACCAACAGCAGCCAAGCACTTCTTGAAAGTACCGACTAATAGTCTCCACCGATCTTCTAAATGACAAACCGATGACACGAAACCTTTCATTATGCCCTACGACATGGAGGAACATAGCTACTTGCTCCTCTACTCGTCGCATTGATCGTATCCCTAAGCAATGCCCTTGTGCGAAATAGGTTACAAAGCTGGAAGAAAGGTGCCCTTCTCATCCTAAGCAGGTTAACGCAATGCACATCATCGGAGTTGTAGATGTAGCTTAGGTTTTGCTGCTCGTCAATATCCCTCTGCAGCATGGGGCCATATGTAATGGTCGGAGGTTGGGTTGTGCGACGCCTAAACCACATCACAAACCAAGTAGCAATGGCAACTACCGGAGCAGCGAGCACCATGACGCCTAGCCTCGATCCATCTCTAAAGATTACCATGGACACAAATCAGAACACATATTCATGTACTACAATGGTCAATGTACTCGTTAAAATGCAAAAATTATCGGATGCAGCAAGAAAGCACGCCACGGCTGCCACATCCGGAGGATGCTCCTCCGATGGAATGCCTAATAAAATCATCGACCAAGGACCCGTGCTCGAGAATATTTACATAGATCTACATGCCACATATTCGGATCTTTGGACATCCGCATGAAAAATAGAGGTAGCAGAATAAAGCAACCAAGAAAAAGACATGGCACATATTCGCGAGAAGAACAACGGATCCACCGATTACTGAGACATGCAAGAAGTAAATCCGTCACGAGAGAGGGAGGGAGGGAGGAAGGGAGGGAGGGAGGGAGCTGCCGGCCCGAAGCCGTACCGTGGGAGAGCTCGAGCTACTCGGAACCCGACGGATGTCCGGTCTCGTCGCCGGAGAAGGGAGAGAGGTGGGGGTGGAAGATGAGAGCGGTGAGCAGGGAGAGAGGAGAGTAGCTGCGGCGCGAATGGGGAGTGGAGCGGTAACCCTAGCGAGCCCTCGGTTTCGCCGGCTTTTATAGCCTGGATCCACCGAGCGCCGGGGTGGGCTGCGGGCTGCATCAAGCACAACCAGGCTGAGTTGCGAACACCGGTTCCACGTTCTGTCGGGCCGGGCCCCGAGGGCTTACCCGCACGCGTCGGGCCTGGCTGCATAGCCCGATCGGGCATCCAAACCTGTGGTGCCTAGACGAAATGGGCCCGGCCGGAGGGGTTGGGGGCATCCAATCACACCCTAAAGCCTCCATGCTTTAAGATTCCCTAAACATCTACCGTTGCGACTATGAATTAAGCTTAGCCTCTATTGAGCTACCAAGTACCAAGTATAGAATAAACAAACGGAAACCTACCATAATGCAACTAGGGTGTCAATCATTCCCTAACACCTAATGCACAAACATAACTCGTACTATGTGATAAAGTAAAATATTTAAAAACATAGGTAGGATGCACCGGGGCTTGCCTTGATACGGTTCGGAGTTAGCTTCCTCGGCGCGTGGATCGACCTCGAGATTCCCGTCTCCCGACTCGACCTCGGTGGAACCTCGATCACTTCGAACCTAGGTCGACCAACGAATGCGTTGCGAATCACAATCATGTATTCATGAATGATTATGATAAAATTATGCAGGGGTTTCATTAATTAAGTCCAATAATTAGTAATTAATAATTAATGCTTCATCACCTTGGTTAATTAATAAATTATGAATAAGCATGTTCATTAAGCAATAATTAACAATTAATTATGTCTGCTTAATGAATGTTTAATCAAGGTTATTAATTATTGATTAGTCATGTTCCTTGATTAGTTAATTAAGTTTACTAATTACTTAGGTTTAACAATTAATAAATTATTCTGGTTTATTAAGCAATAATTAAATCATTACGGTAAAGGACATGTGATAAAAGGCTAATAGATTGGGATCACATAAAATAATAAAGTTTAAGTTTAATTTTGGAAAATAATTTTCATAATTACTTTCGTCTGCAGTATCTCCTTCATCTAATTAAATTATTTTTCTTCATTAAGCATTTAATTAGCATAAAATAATAACTTTTCTTTAAACAAAGAAAGTGATTAACAACTATTTATAAAATAAATTTACTCAAAATAAATATTTTATTTCACAAATAAATAGATCTTATTTTTCTGAGTCTAACAAACTTGGTTTGGCATTTTTCCGATTTTTAATGAATTTTCTACGAATTTTCGAAATTCGAATTGACTTCGTGCCACATACTTGGACCACGGGGTGGCCACACCGGATCCGCACTGGCCACACGCGATCCCACGCGCGTGTGGCCCGCGGTGTGGCTTCGCCGCGGCGGCGAGCTCACGGCGGCGCAACGGCCGGAGTTGGCCGGCTCCGAGCCAAACCTCACCGCGATAGCTCCTTCCTACTCTACACAACGCGGCGAACTCAACCGTGGTACCTATGCGAGCATGAGCTCGCTCCGAGGCACGCCCGCGGCGAGGACCGGACACGACGGCGGTTCGGCACAGCGGTGAGCTCGCCGGAGAGCTTAAAATTTAGGGAAAAGCATACTGCAAGCTTCTACGCAACATGAGCGAGGTCGTCGTGGGGTCCTAGGTACATGAGCAAGTGCGGAAGGGGGTGCTCACCGTGGAGGCGGAAACGGCGGCGGTCGGACTCGAGGAGGATGATGATTTCCACGACGAGCTACGGGGCAAAGTTGCGGTTAGGTTGCTGGCCAAGAAGAGCGCCCTCTTGCGCATCATTGAGAAGAAAAGCAACGCAAATGACGCACTATAGCTCACCAATTTGGAGATGTGGCGGAAGAACGCGGCGGGAGCCCGGGGAAGAAGATGGCTCGATTCTCCGGATTCGGGGGGTTTGGGGACGAGCGACGGCTCGGGGAGTAGCGAGAGGGTCCGGCGGAGCTTGCGGCGGGGTTAACTCGGATGAGGGATGGCCGGAGTGGCCTCGGCGACGGTGGAGCAGGGGGTGCGGCAATGGCGGTTGAGAGAACAATGAGACGAGAGGGAGATAAGAACGAGCCGGGGGTCTTATCCCCGGCCGGGAGGCGGTGAAGGAAGCGAGCGGCTGCGTGGGCGGCCAAGCACCTGCGTGGCGGGGCGCGTGGCTACGCGGGCGGAGAGGCGGTGCGGCCGGAGCGGCGCCGAGACGTGGGAGAGGGAGAGAGAGGAAGAAGAGAGTGACGGCTGGGCCCGGGTCGGCGGTTTTGCAAAAAGGCCCTTCTCCTTTCGCGAAATTGAAAAGCGCTCTTCCCGAGCTCCAAAAATTCCCAAATTTTTCAGGGCGTCATTGAAAATATTTTAGGCATATTTCCTATTAGGTCCAGGGTAAAACTCCAAATCATTTTCGGATTAAAAATTCATAGTTAAATTAATAAAAGAGGCTTTGTTTATTTCTTGCAAATATTTTCACAAAGCAAAATAATTTTAGGGTATTTTTATAAATCTTATTTATGCAATTTGAGCCAAAGAAAATGTTGAACATATATTTTATTCTTATTTCATTTCTTTTTAAGCACTTCCTTTCTTCTTTATCTATTTTGATATTTTATGTGTATGTTCTTAACATAAAATTTAATATCTTCACAAATGCAATAATGTGATGAAATGCTCATGATGACATGAAATGCATTTATTTTTCCGAGGGTTGTTACAGCCCTCCCCCTTACAGGAATCTCGTCCCGAGATTCACGATCGAAGCGACTATGCGATAGTGCTAAAGAACTCGGGGTAGTTGGATCGGAGAAACTCCTCTTGCTCCCAAGTAGCTTTAGCTTCCGAGTGATTACTCCATTGGATCTTGTAGAACTTTATAGTCCGATGTCTAGTCACCCTATCTTTGGTGTCGAGAACTTTAACCGGATGTTCATCGTATGTCAAGTCTGGTTGTAACTGTTCCACCTCGGCTGTCGGTATATCCATTGATGATTTTAAACACTTCTTCGGTTGAGATACATGAAATATGTTATGGATACCTGCCAAGTGTGAGGGCAATTCCAGACGATATGCCATAGCTCCACATCTTTCTAGGATTGGAAACGGTCCAATGTATCGTGGTGCTAACTTGCCCTTGATTCCAAACCTTTGAACACCTTTGGTAGGAGATACTCGAAGATATACTTGATCTCTAACCTTGAATACCAACTCTCGACGTCTTTTATCGGCATAGCCGATCCGTCGAGATTTAGCCCTTTTAAGGTTCTCGTTGAATGAGACGCACTTGTTCCTCTCGCATCTTTTACTAGATCCGGTCCGAAGATTACTCTTTCCCCACTTTCGGACCAATTCGGAGGTGTGCGACAACTACGTCCATATAGAGCTTGGAACGGTGACATTCCCGCACTCTCTTGATAGCTGTTATTGTATGAGAACTCGCCAATGGTAAACATTTCTCCCAATCCTTACCATAGGTCAAGACACATGCTCGAAGCATCCTCAAGATATTGATTTATCCTTTCTGTCCGTCCATCTGTTTGAGGATGATACGCCGAGCTTCGTATTAGTTTTGTTCCCGTGATTCATGTAGTTGTTCCCAAAATCTGGAGACAAATTGCGTTCCTCTATCCGATATAATGGTCTTCGGCACTCCATGCGGACAGAGAATACGAGCTATGTACAGCTCGGCATACTTCTCAGACGATGTAGCGAGTATGTACTCGGTATGAAGTGAGCTGACTTCGTCAACCAGTCCACAATAACCCGATTGAGTCATGCTTTCGTGGGCTTAGCGGTAACCCAACAATGAAATCCATGCTCGATGTCTTCCCACTTCCATTCAGGAATACTCAAAGGTTGTAAGGGTCCCGCTTGCTTCAAGTCCTCGGCTTTGACTCGCCGACGGACATCACACTCATTGACATACTTGGCTATTTCTCGCTTCATGCGTGTCCACCAAAATCTTTGCTTCGGATCTTGATACATCTTATTGGTTCCGGGGTGAATAGAATACTTGGACATATGAGATTCATCCATTATCCTCTTGCGAAGGGACAGGTCCTTTGGTACAACCAATCGATTCTTGAACCAAATAACTCCCTCGTCATCTTCTCGGAAGCATTTGACTTCGCCTTTCTTGAGTCGTCTTCTTATATGTCCCATACCAACACTTTTCTCGTTGAGCTGCTATCACTTCTTCTCAAATGGTAGGGATAAGAGCCAGATTTGTCAATGCTCCATACGGAACAATCCGAAGATTTGGCTCATTACTTTCGGGTGGAGGTGCTTGAATCAAGAGTTGAGCCATGAGATTATTGCAATGAACCTTGCGACTTAAAGCATCAGCCTACCACGTTTGCCTTGCCTGGGTGATAGTGAATCTCCAACTCATAATCTTTAATTAACTCTAGCCACCTTCGTTGACGCATATTCGGATCCGCTTGAGTGAAGATGTACTTGAGACTCATGTGGTCCGTGTATAAATGTACCAAATTACCCAAGAGATAGTGCCTCCAACCTTTCAATGCAAGCACCACTCGCTGCTAGTTCCGGATCATGTGTAGGATAGTGTTCCTCATGACGCCTTAGTTGTCGAGATGCATAGGCAATTACTCGACCTTCCCGCATTAGAACACATCCGAGTCCTCGTTCTCGATGCATCGCGAGTACACATCGAAAGGGTTTGTCGGATCCGGTTGAGCGAGTACTAGAGTTGTTGTTAGCAATTTCCTTAATGTTCGAAAAGCTTCTTCACATTCTTTGCTCCATACATACTTCTTATCCTTTTCCAATAGTTTAGTCATTGGCTTGGCGATCTTTGAGAAGTTGGTAATAAATCTTCCGTAGTGACCAGCCAATCCTAAGAAACTTCGAATTTGCGAAACCGACTTTGGCGGCTCCCAATCCAAGTACTTCTTGAACTTTGCCGGGATCAACGGCCACTCCTTCGGCTGATATCACATGACCTAGGAACGACACTTCCTTCGACCAAAACTCACACTTGCTAAACTTAGCATACAGTCGATGATCCCCGAGCCTTTGTAGCACAACCCTTAAATGATCGGCATGTTCCTCTTCCGACTTAGAGTAGATCAAGATGTCGTCGATAAATACTACGACAAACTTGTCCAGCTCGGGCATGAACACGGAATTCATGAGATACATGAAGTGTGCTGGTGCATTAGTCAATCCAAAGGACATTACCAGGTACTCATAAAGTCCATATCTCGTGGAGAATGCGGTCTTCGGTATGTCTTCGCCTCTTATCTTAATTTGGTGATATCCCGAGCGAAGATCTATCTTGGAGAAGACTTTGGCTCCCATCGCTTGATCAAACAAGATATCAATCCTCGGAAGAGGGTACTTGTTCTTGATGCTAACCGAATTTAGAGGTCTATAATCCACACATAGCCTCGGTGTCTTATCTTTCTTGTTCACGAACAAGGTCGGGCATCCCCATGGCGATGAACTTGGACGTATATATCCCTTGTCCAATAATTCCTTTAGTTGCACCTTCAATTCTGCCAGCTCATTCGGCGGCATCCGATATGGCCTTCTTGATATTGGTGCTGTTCCAGTGCTGTAACTCTATCTTAAACTCTACCGCTCGGTCCGGCGGTAGTCCCGCAAGTCGTCCGGGAAGACATCCGGATACTCACAGTACTATGGGTATATCCTCCGGACTCTTGCCTACAGTCTTATTGACCATTGGCAGCATAGCTTGGGGAAAAGTTAAGAGTAAGCAATCTCGACCATGAACAGGAGAGTTCGGATATACGGCTCGAGATGCTATATCCAATACTGCCTTATGAAAATTCATCCATTGCATGCTAATAATTGCATCTAACCCTTGCCCATCCAAGTATGATTAACGAAGTAGAATAAATCTTGCTACCCAATCTTAATGGCATATTGGCAGCTGCTTCATTTGTAAGAATTTTACCCCTAGGTGTTGAGATAATATGTGTCCATGTCAACTTAGATGGTGTGATGCAATGCCTAGTAATATATGACTTGTCGATGAAATTATGTGTAGCTCCCGAATCAAATAAAACCATAGCAGGATGATCAGCGATAGAAAACATACCCGCTAAGATTTGTCCTCCTTCGGGTAGCTCCTCAGCCCATAGTAAAGTTGGCACGGCCGATCTTCACCGGTGTATTCTTGGCTGGTGCCCTTGGCTGATTCTGCGGTTGCCCTTGAGGTCTAGGTGCATATGGTGCCTTCCGAGGATATGGACAACTGCGGTAATAGTGTCCTGGATGGCCACAATTGAAACATGGCGGTCCATTCCGTTGCGGTGCTTGATTCGCCGGCCCGGGATTCCGAGTATTCTGCTGCTGATAGGGTGGACGATATTGATTCGGCCGCTGCTGCTGAGGTTGTTGTGGTGGCTGAGACTCGCCGGTAGAAATTTGGACGAGAAGGCGTGTGCTGATAACGCTCGACCCGACGGTGCAGTGTAGACCAGCCTGTACTTCGACGGTCCGCCACTTCCTTGTCCAGATAGCCGGCCTCTTCTTGTTCTTCTCCGTCCGATGAAGACGGATAGAATCTTCCAGCCGCGATAGCGTCACTCACAAAGTCGGTGAAGCTATCGGTCTTGTTTAGCACCAGGCGGGACTGCAGCTTGGTACTCATTCCTTCCTTGAACAGATTCTTCTTCTTGGCATCCGTGTCCACATGTTCGGGAGCGTATCGAGCAAGACGGTTGAATATAACTTGGAGTAGGTATGCACATTCATGTTGCCTTGCTTCAGCGATAGGAACTCTTTCCTCTTCTCGATTCATTAAGCCTTCCGGGATATGGTGCTCTCTAAAGGCTTTGGTGAACTCTGCCCATGAAACTTGATGTCCTGGGGGAAACATTGCTTTGTAGTTGGCCCACCGTGCTCAAGCAAATCCTTGCAATTGCTGGGAAGTGAAGAGGGTCTTCCGATGATCCGTGCATGGAAAAATTCCAGCTTCGACTCGATGGTGCGAAGCCGCTTGTCCGCTTCCAAGGGTTCACCCGCATCTAAGAAGACCGGGGGCGAACCGATAAGAAGTCCGAGAAAGTCACCCTTTCTTCCGGGGCATTCCGGCCTTGGTGACGTTCCTGTGGAGCGAGTGTTGCGGACCAATTGCTCCAATAATTCTCGCTGCTCCGCGCGAGAATCCAGATACAGACGACGATGGCCTCGCGCCGGTGTCGGGGTGGTGGTGGTGTTTCCGCCCCACGTTGAGAACTCTCCGGCTCATCACGTCTCCTTGTTCCAACCATTCTCGTCCAAGAAAATTTTACGTTAGACATCTTCATTCCAACATAATAATGGAAGAAACAGGAATACATGAATGAGGAATTTCAAATGAATCTTATGCAACAACCATCTTTATTAGAACAACCACCAAATCCATAAAAACGTGCTCATACATCCACGTTACAACGATTCCTAAGATACACTCATGCGTGGTTACATCACGCTCGTTATTTAACTAGCGCCTAATTTACATACTAGTTTCCTCACTTGCTATTAGCTAGCACTCTACTCTTCTTCACGAAGCCTCGGACGTCACTTCCGGCTCACGTAATCGCTCGTCTCGGACTCTCGCATCCTCCAGGTTGTGGAATCTCCGTGAAGTCTATGACGGAATCCACGTCCATTATCTCTTCGAGATCCTCCTCTTCTTCTCCGGATTCAGCCTCTATAGGATTCTCCTGCACTCATCGGTTCATCCTCGGGAGGTTGCTTGTCCTATTGCTGCATCCAGTATCGCATTGTGTGCCTGCAGTAGATCTTGCTCTAACCGAGCGATCGGGGCATGTGTGTTTGCCAGCTGTTGATCCTTAAATTGAACCCGCTGCTCCTTGTTTAACAACTGCGCCTCTCTAAGTGCTAACAACTCCTCCTTTTCCTGCAGCTGTCTCTCCAGCCTTGTTACACGAATATCCTCCCTTTGTCCTCTTACATCACTCACACCGGTACTCGTGTCTGTCCATCTCTCGTGGAGAAGTAAGAATATCGGATACAAGCAGAAACTATTCCTATTATTTCAGCAATTCTTTTATTCTAGCAACTGCATAGATATATTACTACCACTTCTTTTTCATTATTTATTGTTTGTACAACTCAAACCCATTTTTCATACACTCCCATCCGGCCAACACCTACTAGTACCCTATCTACATCCGACCTATGTCAGCAAAATGTGGCTATCCTCCTACATCGGTGAAGTCACAACACAACTAGGCCGACGGCGCGTGGCTGTCGACATCCGACTCGACGTCCTCGGCGGGTGAGGCGGGTGGTGGCTCGTAGTCCATCCCGCAGACCTCCTCGGCGTCGTCCGGTGGACCCTGCTGCTGCTGTTGCTGCAACTGCTGGAACTGCTCAAGTAGGTCGTCGTGGTCGTGGATCGGTGCGCGGTGTGCGTCGGCTATCCCGTCAAACATCGCCTCAAGCTCAGCCATCCGGTCCCGCACCACGACCGGCGTCTCCACGAGCGTGGTTACGTTGCGCTGTCATCTCAGCCAACTATAGCTCGTGCTCCTCGTCCGCCTCGCGAGCGGCGTCTCACTCCTCGGTGATCGTGGTCAGCTGTGCGTCCAACGCTATAGCCGCCCCGTGAAACCCGTCACGGTCTAGCGTAACCTCCACCAGCTGCTCCTCCAGCTCGGCGATCCCGGCGTGGGACCTCCGAACCTCCCGGCAGTCCACTCTACAGCGGTTCTTCCAAGCGCCAAGCCGTCGGTCCCGGCTCCGTGTCCGCAACTCCGGACCGTGGACCCGCTGCTCCAGCCTCCGCAACGCGTGCAGCCCGTGTGTCCTCCTCCTCCCGGGCGCGCTTCCTACCGCGAGTCATCGGCATCTGCAGGGAACATGTTTAAACGAGTTAGACACTTCTTCCCACGAAGAAAACGAACAGAAACAACCTATACAGTATTATGAAACTAGCTAAGTATATACCCCAACATTTATTTAGCACCCAATATGACATGATGCATGCTCGTAAACTAACTATACGTACTATAGTATATAAAACTATGACGAATAGTTAGCACTTCCCAAAACCCGAACTTCGAAGAGTTAGTAAAAATCTAACTATTCTACATCCTTATAGGGCTCCGCACTCTCTCGGGTTCTAACGTGCTAACGTGTTAAGTTTTGAAAACAAGCTTGTAATGATGTACTCGTTGCCTCCGAACCGCTCCGATACTAGTCGTGACATCCCCTCCGGGACACCCAGGAATCGGTACAGAGGGACACTCGACGAAGCGAGTTACAACAGAAACATCATCTCATACAAGCTAGAATATATACATCATGGTATAATACAACCAGGTTTTCGAAATACAAACATTCACGCAGCGGAAATATGACATTATTGAAGTTTAACATCCTACGAGTATTCAGCGAAAGCTTGTACTATTATACAACCCAAAAGACTTTAAACGATCAACGTGACGTATCGAGCCCTTCGTACATCACGGTCCTCCCTCTTCACGGCGTGGGGATGCGTTCCCATTGAAGGGAACCTCCCTCCGGATATTGCTCCTCTTCCGGAAAGCTGCCATACAAGTCGTGGTAATACGACTCGTTCCCCGAAAGGTAACGAACAAACCCCGAGTATTCTAATACTCAACAAGATCGACCCGTCAACATGGCACGCTAAAGCCGACGCCTAGTATGCAAAGGCTTTCCGGCCGGGGTTTTACTCCTTTGCGAAACAGCCTTAAAAAGGGTGGATCCTTACTTTCAATAATTTAGCTCAAGTATTAAGTTCATTAGCCTTGACATTTGCAGCCTATCACTATGGCAATCAAGTTTGCAAGACAACATAAAATACATCATTTATCCTTCCGTCTCTCATCTTCATCTTCCATATAACTTACTACGATGTGACGAGCTAAACAAGGGGTACTCATTACTGCGAGGGACAGCGATTCGAATCGATTTTATACCAGCTGGCAAAACCCGACTACACGACGTATACGCATCCCACCGATCGTATACGACAACCTTTCCCTCTAGCACTCGACGGAAGACTAGCCATTTCCAACTCTCCCGGAAGTATGGCGACGCCACGACTTCCCTCGTGGTCGACCCATCTCCCTCCCGTGAGACTATCCTCTCACTAACGACCGATAAAAGAGAGCCGACTATGCTACATCTCCGGGGCGGTAGGGTACATCAGCTTGTCTGGGCCCATGATACCAGCATGTAGTACGGTACGTTCGAACTTGTTTAACTAAGCCGACAACGGTACGGTCCTTGACCGACTCGGACGGGGCTACCACCTTACAAGACCTCAACTCCGTCTTGCCCTTTCTCCTACGGGGCCCGTCCGGTCTCATCTTCATTAACTCTCTCATCATCTTAGTGTAATCACACAACCCTTAAAGCCTTCATGCTTTAAGATTCCCTAAACATCTACCGTTGCGACTATGAATTAAGCTTAGCCTCTATTGAGTTACCAGTACCGAGTATAGAATAAACAAACGGAAACCTACCATAATGCAACTAGGGTGTCAATCATTCCCTAACACCTAATGCACAAACATAACTGTACTATGTGATAAAGTAAAATATTTAAAAACATAGGTAGGATGCACCGGGGCTTGCCTTGATACGGTTCGGAGTTAGCTTCCTCGGTGCGTGGATCGACCTCGAGATTCCCGTCTCTCGACTCGACCTCGGTGGAACCTCGATCACTTCGAACCTAGGTCGACCAGCAATGCGTTGCGAATCACAATCATGTATGCATGAATGATTATGATAAAATTTTGTAGGGGTTTCATTTATTAAGTCCAATAATTAGTAATTAATAATTAATGCTTCATCACCTTGGTTAATTAATAAATTATGAATAAGCATGTTCAATAAGTAATAATTAACAATTAATTATGCTTGCTAAATGAATGTTTAATCAAGGTTATTAATTATTGATTAGTCCTGTTCCTTGATTAGTTAATTAAGTTTACTAATTACTTAGGTTTAACAATTAATAAATTATTCTGGTTTATTAAGCAATAATTAAATCATTACTGTAAAGGACATGTGATAAAAGGCTAATAGATTGGGATCACATAAAATAATAAAGTTTAAGTTTAATTTTGGAAAATAATTTTCATAATTACTTTCGTCTGCAAGTATCTCCTTCATCTAATTAAATTATTTTTCTTCATTAAACATTTAATTAGCATAAAATAATAACTTTTCTTTAAATAAAGAAAGTGATTAGCTACTATTTATAAAATAAAGTTACTCAAAATAAATATTTTATTTCACAAATAAATACATCTTATTTTTCCGAGTCTAACAAACTTGGTTTGGCATTTTTACGAATTTTAATGAATTTTCTACGAATTTTTGAAATTTAAAAGGAATTCTGGGCCAAACACTCGGGCCACGGGGTGGCCACACCGGATCCGCACATGGCCACACGTGATCCCACGCGCGTGTGGCCCGCGTGTGGCTTCGCCGCGGCGGCGAGCTCACGGCGACGCAACGGCTCGAGTTGGCCGGCTCCGAGCCAAACCTCGGCGCGATAGCTCCTTCCTACTCTATACAACGCGGCGAACTCAACCGTCGTACCCATGCAGCATGAGCTCGCTCCGAGGCACGCCGGCGGCGAGGACCGGACACGGCGGCGGTTCGGCACGGCGGTGAGCTCGCCGGAGAGCTTAAAATTTAGGGAAAAGCGTACTGCAAGCTTCTACACAACATGAGCGAGGTCGGCGTGGGGTCCTTGGTACATGAGCAAGCACGGAAGGGGGTGCTCACCGTGGAAGGCGGAAACGGCGGTGGTCGGACTCGAGGAGGATGATGATTTCCACGACGAGCTACGGAGCAAAGTTGCGGTTAGGTTGCTGGCCAAGATGAGCGCCCTCTTGCGCATCATTGAGAAGAAAAGCAACGCAAATGACGCACTATAGCTCACCAATTTGGAGATGTGGCGGAAGAACGCGGCCGGGAGCCCGGGGAAGAAGACGGCTCGATTCTCCGGATTCGGGGGGTTTGGGGACGAGCGACGGCTCGGGGAGTAGCAGAGGGGTCCGGCGGAGCTTGCGGCGGGGTTAACTCGGATGAGGGATGGCCGGAGTGGCCTGGCGACGGTGGAGCAGGGGGTGCGGCAATGGCGGTTGAGAGAAAAATGAGAGAGAGGGAGATAAGAACGAGCCGGGGGTCTTATCCCCGGCGGGAGGCGGTGAAGGAAGCGAGGCACTGCGTGGGCGGCCAAGCACCTGCGTGGTGGGGCGCGTGGCTGCGCGGCCGGAGAGGCGGGGCGGCCAAAGCGGCGCTGAGATGTGGGAGAGGGAGAGAGAGGAAGAAGAGAGTGACGGCTGGGCCCGGGTCGGCGGTTTTGCAAAAAGGCCCTTCTCCTTTCGCGAAATTGAAAAGCGCTCTTCCCGAGCTCCAAAAATTCCCTAATTTTTCAGGGCGTCATTGAAAATATTTTAGGCATATTTCCTATTAGGTCCAGGGTAAAACTCCAAATCATTTTCAGATTAAAAATTCATAGTTAAATTAATAAAAGAGGCTTTGTTTATTTCTTGCAAATATTTTCACAAAGCAAAATAATTTCAGGGTATTTTTATAAATCTTTATTTATGCAATTTGAGCCAAAGAAAATGTTGAACATATATTTTATTCTTATTTCATTTCTTTTTAAGCACTTCCTTTCTTCTTTATCTATTTTGATATTTTATGTGTATGTTCTTAACATAAAATTTAATATCTTCACAAATGCAATAATGTGATGATATGCTCATGATGACATGAAATGCATTTATTTTTCTAAGGGTTGTTACATCCACCACCCCCAAGCGGTGCGCGCTCATCCGCCGAGCCCCTAGGAGCAAGCCGTTTTTCCCGAATCGGGTCTCAAGTCGTGTGTATTTAGAAGATCCCGGACAACCATCACCGCCTACCACCATTGACGCCGCAGCGAAGTTGGAGCTTAACGGTGAGCCTCAAGTCCTGATTCTTCTTCCATGATGTGTGTTATTCTATTCTACATCTCCTAGACCATGTGTTGGTTCCATTCCTTCGACGCAGTGGCCGAATTCTGCTCCTTCCCAAGTCCGGCGGTCGGTCCGCCTCCGCCATCACGGTGCGCACCAGGTTCCGGCCACCCCTGGGCTCCACCTCGTCGGTGAAGTTCACCCTCCGACCATCTCACGGGTAAATCATCGCCGTGTCATTGTTCCTCGTGCCATGTAGACGCTCCCGGGGTTTGTTTCCCCAATTCTTCTCCTCTCGGAGCGAGCTAGAGGCACCACCGAACCTCCGGTGGAGTCGCACCTCGCCACCGGCCTCCGTCCGCCGGTCTCCGGCATATTTTGCCCCACCCCCCCCCAACTTCGTGCGTCGTGTCGAGTAGGGCAGGTGGGAGCCATCGCGTCGAGCTTTGGCCCAAGCCGGCCCGCTCCGGCCACCGCACCGCAGCCTTCCGGCCATCGTCGCGGCCATGGCCACACCGCGGGCCACACGGCCCGGATCTCGTGTGGCCACGCCGCATCCGGTGTGGGCATCTCTGTGCCCCCTGGTGTGGCACAGAACCATTAGTAATTTTCCAAAAATCGTATAAAATTCAAGAAAAATCAGAAAAATACCGAACCAAGTTCATTAGACTCATGAAATTCTTTCCTACTTGATTATGTATTCAAATGCCTATTTTGAGAAATTATAATTTCATAGTTTAATTAATTACCTTTATTTGATTAAAATAATATATTATTTTATGCTAATTAAATACTTAATTTAAGAAATGAATTTCTTTAAATATTAGAGATATCTGCAGACGAAAGTATTTATGAAAATCGTTTTCCAAAACTAAACATAAACACCGTCATTTTATGTGATCACAATTTATTGCTTTATGTATTATTGCATATCTTTAGTTAATCATTAATTATTAATTAATGAACATGATTATTTATTACTTGTTAATTAATGAACATGATTAATTATTCATTATTAATTAATGAACATGATTAATTGTTAATTATTAATTACTGAACATGATTAATGATTAATTGCTAATTAATGATCGTGATTAATACAATCTTTGCATAATCATATCATGTACATTCATGCATGCATGATTGTGATTCGCGACGTATTGTTGGTCGACCTAGGTCCTGGCGTGATCGAGGTTCCGTCCGAGGTCGAGGCGGAGACGGACACTTCAAGTCGACCAGCCCACCGAGGAAGCTAACCCCGACTCGAATCAAGGCAAGCCTCGGTGCATCCCACCTATGCTTTTAAATGTCTTTCTTTTATCACGATCGGTTGAGTCATGGTTGTGCATTAGGTTATAGAAATTGCTTGACACCCTAGATGCATGAGTAGGATTCCTATGTTACTCGTTTGTCCCATGTTGGTTTTTGTATCTCGATAGTTGCTACGCTTAATTCATAGGGCTACGGTAGAAGTCGAGTGGTGCTGAGCACACTCGCGAGCTGATACATCCGATCTTAAAGCATGGAGGCTTTCGGTTGATTGATGTCGTTCAAATTGAAGTAAAAGATGAAGATGAAGATGAAATTGAGACCGGACGGGTCCAGTAGGAGAAAGGGCAAAGACGAGGTCTTGCAAGGTGGTAGCCCCGTCTCGTGTCGATCAAGGACCATACCGTTGTTGGCCCTACCGAGCAAGTATTGAACGTACCGATTTACATACTGGTGTTTATGGGGCCGGGAAGCCGATGTAACCTAATTGCCCTAGTGGTTGGACGTAGCCCATCCCCTAATTGGCTGGAGAATGAGGCTAGGCCTCATGTCTCAAAGGGAGAGGAATGGGTGGTCGCTCACGGATAACGTTGAGGACGGGTATCACGTGGGGTCCCCGGGTTCTCGGGCGGATGGGAAACTAACCCGGCCATTGTCGGGAGTTAGCGTGAAAGGTTGTCGTATGCGACCAATGGGGTGCGTATACGTCGTGTAAACGGGTTTTTCACAGCTGGTGAAATCGATTCGAATTGCTGTCCCTCGCAGTAATGAGTACCACTTGTTCACCGTGTCACATCGTAGTTAATCAACATGGAAGATGAGGACGAGAGATGGAAAGAAACATGGACCTGTTTGAATCTTGTCTTGCAAACTTGATTGCTATAGTTATAGCGTGCAAATACCAGGATTAATGAACGTAATGTTGAGCTAAAACATTGAAAGTAAGGATCCACCCTTTAATGCAGTTTTCGCAAAGGAGTAAACCCCACAGCCGTAAAGCCTTTGCGTACTAGGCGTTGGCCTTAGCGTGCCATTTTGACGGAGTCGGTCTTGCTGAGTATTAGAATACTCGGGGTTTGTTCGTTACCTTTCAGGGAACGAGTCGTACTTTCACGACTTGTGTGGTAGCTTCTCGGCAGAAGAGCAATGTCCCGAGGGAGGTTCCCTCCAATGGGAGCGTATCCCCACGCCGTGAAGAGGAAGGACCGTGGTGTACGACGGGCTCGAGTACATCACGTTGAACGTTAATAGTCTTTTGTTGTATAAAGTACAAGTTTCCGCTGCAATACTCGTAGGTTGTTAAACTTCAATAATGTTTATGTTTTCCGCTGCACGAATGTTTGTATTTCGAAAACTTGGTTGTATTATACCATGATGTATATATTCTGGCTTGTATGAGATGATACACTCGTTGTAACTCGCTTCGTCGAGTGTCCCACTGTTCCGATTCCCGGGTGTCCCGGAGGGGATGTCACAACTGGTATCGGAGCGGTTCGGAGGCAATAGTACATCATTACAAGCTTGTTTTCAAGACTTAACCCGTTTAGCACGTTTAGAGTACGCGAGAGTGCGGAGCCCATTTAAGGACTTAGAACAGTTAGCGTTCCGACGGTTCAAAGTTCGAGGTTTCGTGGGTAGTCACTAACTATTCGTGTTAGTTCGTGCTAACTTTAGTAGTTCGACTAATTCGGATGAGTGCATGCATCATGACATTTTGAGTGCTATAATATGGGGGTTTTGGGATTAGACCGAGTTAGTATCGTAGTGTAGAGTCGGTTTCATATAGAGGGCACTAGAAAGGAGATCATGCTAGTGAAACAGAAGGCAAGCGTAACTCTCACACAGAGGCAATGGAATGGGGAAGTTAATATCTTCATCTACGGATGATCAAAGGCAATCAAAGAGATGGACGATCGGTGTATTTATCAAGGAGCCCCGTATGAGAGTTACGGAATTAAAGGGATAGATTAAAGATGCTCATACGAATGGGTACTACAAGTAACTTTGGGGTTGGAATGAGAGATAGTGCACCTCTTCTATATACACTCGCTTGTGCTTTGGAACTTTAACGTATTCTACAGTTGGTATCCTTATATTCTAATTTTGGATCGGTGACACTAATACCAAGTTTTATAACGGAATGGCACAAACTAGAAGAGGAAACTATCCCGAAAGCTCCCAGACAAGATGTTCGAGAGCCAGCATCAACTCCACCTACCCCGGCACAAGCTATTGCCACTATATTGGAGTCTCGGGAAGTGCAACGGGAACTTCGCAGCAGCTTGTTCGGAATACGGCCCCACAGGCCGGTGGTCGAGATCAGCATGCTCCACCAGTTCACGTTGCATATTCGGATTTCATGGCTACTGGTCCACCCAATTTTTCCGATGAGGGAGATCCTCCGGAAGCAGCACCATTGGCTACGTACTATCGAGTCGAAGCCGGAGCTCCTACCATGCACGAGTATCAGAAGACTATCTTTGCCGCTCGAGCAACTAGAAGGATTTGCTGGAGCATGGTGGGCTAATTACAAGGCCCCGATTCCCGAAGGTCACCAAGTACTATGGCAAGAATTCACAAAGGCTTTTCGTGAACATCATATTTCCGAAGGTATCATGAACCAAAAGCGTAAGGAGTTTATAGCGCCGAAGCAAGGTGATATGACCGTACACTCCTATTCAAAGTTATTCAACCGTCCGGCTCAATATGCTCCTTAGAATGTGGACACGGACGCCAAGAAGAAGGAATGCTTCAAGCAAGGACTTACTACCAAGTTACAATCCCGGCTTGTTTTGGACCGAGGAGTTAGTTTCAATGAGTTTGTAAGTGATGCTATACTCATGGAGGATGCTCTTCGTGTTCATCAAGAAGAGAAGACTAAGAAGAGAGCAGTCAATGAACAAGGAAGTGAGGTACCCTCCAAGTATCGTCTAGTCCACACTTCGCAGCAGATCGTAGGTTCGAGCCTATGCCATCGAGGTCCCATTTCTTACCGGCCACCTCGAGTATCGAGCAACAGGTGTTTCCCCGTTCAGCGGTCCAACAATCAGATCTATTGAGTATACGCCCCTTATCCCAAACTCCACAATCTGCGACCATCCATGCTATAACGGTGGTTGGCTTGGACAATTGGCTCAAGATTGTGTCGCACCAATAAAGCAAAAATTTTCAACGCGCCCTCAAAGGAAAGCAGTTGGTCGACAGTAAGAATGCACTGAAATATGCTAAGATGAAGACTGGTCGTGTCAACTTCACCACTGCTGAAGAGATTCCGAAAGGGTCACAAGTCATGGCTGGTTTGTTCTCTATCAACCATCATGCTGCCATTATTTTATTTGACTCGGAGCAACCCACAACTTCATCAAGCAAAGGATATGTCCAAAAATATAAGCTTCCATCATGCAAGATGACTTACCCACATCTCATATCATCGCCCGGGGGTAATATACTTGCAGATCAAAGTACTACGGAGATACCATTGAAGTTGGGTCGTAAGGATTATCCCACCTCCTTTATAGTCTTAATCGGGCAAGGATTGGATGCGATTCTTGGCATGAGATGGATGAAGTATCATAAGGAGGTATTGGATATAGATGCTTTTGCAGTTCACCCGAACTCTCCTCTTCACGGACGAGATTGCTTTCAGTTGACTTCTTTCCAAACTATTCTTCCAGATGATTTATAAGACTATTGGTAAAAGTTTGGAAGACATTCCTATAGTTTGTGAGTACCCCGATGTTTTTCCGGAAGACTTACCGGGTTTACCGCCGGATCGAGCGATAGAGTTTAAGATAGAGCTACAGCTCGGAACAACGACCGATATCAAGGAGACCATATCGGATGCCACCAAATGAGCTAGCAGAGTTGAAGGTGCAATTAAAGGAGTTATTGGACAAGGGATATATTCACCCAAGTTCATCACCCTGGGGATGCCCAGCCTTGTTCGTGAAGAAAAAGGACAAGACATTAAGGCTATGTGTGGATTATCGGCCTTTTAATGCCGTTACTATCAAGAACAAGTACCCTCTTCCGAGGATTGACATCTTGTTCGATCAATTGATGGGAGCCAAGGTCTTCTCTAAGATAGATCTTCGTTCCGGATATCATCGATTAAGATCGGAGCCGAAGATATACCCAAGACAGCTGTTTTCCACCGGATATGGACTTTATGAATACTTGGTGATGTCTTTTGGATTAACCAATGCACCCGCACACTTCATGTATCTCATGAATTCCCTATTCATGCCGGAACCGGACAAGTTTGTCGTGGTATTCATTGACGACATCTTGATCTACTCCAAGTCGAAGAGGAACATGCCAATCACTTAAGGATTGTGTTGCAACGGTTAAGGGATCACTAGCTATATGCTAAGTTTAGCCGAGTGTGAGTTTTGGTTAAAGGAAGTGTCGACCAGCCCATCGAGGAAGCTAACCCCGACTCGAATCAAGGCAAGCCCCGGTGCATCCCACCTATGCTTTTAAATGTCTTTCTTTTATCACGATCAGTTGAGTCATGGTTGTGCATTAGGTTATAGGAATTGCTTGACACCCTAGATGCATGAGTAGGATTCCTATGTTACCGGTTTGTCCCATGTTGGTTTTTGTATCTCGATAGTTGCTACGCTTAATTCATAGGGCTACGGTAGAAGTCGAGTGGTGCTGAGCACACTCGCGAGCTGATACGTCCGATCTTAAAGCATGGAGGCTTTAAGTTGATTGATGTCGTTCAAATTGAAGTTAAAGATGAAGATGAAGATGAAATTGAGACCGGACGGGTCTTGTAGGTGAAAGGGCAAAGACGAGGTCTTGCAAGGTGGTAGCCCCGTCTGTGTCGATCAAGGACCGTACCGTTGTTGGCCCCGCTGAGCAAGTATTGAACGTACCGATTTACATACTGCTGTTTATGGGGCCAGGAAGCCGATGTAACCTAATTGCCCCGGTGGTTGGACGTAGCCCATCCCCTAATTGGCTGGAGAATGAGGTTAGGCCTCATGTCTCAAAGGGAGAGGAATGGGTGGTCGCTCACGGATAACGTCGAGGACGGGTATCACGTGGGGTCCCCGTGTTCTCGGGCGGATAGGAAACTAACCCGGCCACCGTCGGGAGTTAGCGTGAAAGGTTGTCGTATGCGACCAATGGGGTGTGTATTCGTCGTGTAAACGGGTTTTTCCCAGCTGGTGAAATCGATTCGAATCGTTGTCCCTCGCAGTAATGAGTACCGCTTGTTCACCGTGTCACATCGTAGGTAATCAACATGGAAGATGAGGACGAGAGATGGAAAGAAACATGGACCTATTTGAATCTTGTCTTGCAAACTTGGTTGCAATAGTTATAGCGTGCAAATACCAGGATTAATGAACGTAATGTTGAGCTAAAACATTGAAAGTAAGGATCCACCCTTTAATGTTGTTTTCGCAAAGGAGTAAACCCCACAGCCGTAAAGCCTTTGCATACTAGGCGTCGGCCTTAGCGTGCCATTTTGACGGGTCGGTTTTGCTGAGTATTAGAGTACTCGTGGTTTGTTCGTTACCTTTCAGGGAACAAGTTCGTACTTTCACGACTTGTGTGGTAGCTTCCTGGCGGAAGAGCAATGTCCCGAGGGAGGTTCCCTCCAATGGGAGCGTATCCCCACGCCGTGAAGAGGAAGGACCGTGGTGTACGACGGGCTCAGTACATCACGTTGAACGTTAATAGTCTTTTGTTGTATAAAGTACAAGTTTCCGCTGCAATACTCGTAGGTTGTTAAACTTCAATAATGTTTATGTTTTCCGCTGCACGAATGTTTGTATTTCGAAAACTTGGTTGTATTATACCATGATGTATATATTCGGCTTGTATGAGATGATACACTCGTTGTAACTCGCTTCGTCGAGTGTCCCTCTGTTCCGATTCCCGGGTGTCCCGGAGGGATGTCACACATATGCATACGCACTCATGCAAAACAGCACCCATGCATTACCATTTTCATCAACCTTGTATTCTTTTTACTTATTCATTGCATTTCATCTTCTAGGTGACGACGTTGAATTGATTCCGCCGGAAGAGACAATTGCAACGCTCAACGCTTGTGAGGCTAGTGTCTGTCGAGTCTTAAACTCGGTACTAGTACTACCCGGTCCCTCACGAGCGTGGAATTCGATGGTGCAACACACGAAACGCACAAGAACACGGGATTTTAGACAGGTTCAGGCCCCTCGAATCGAGAGTAATACCCTACGTCCTGTGTGTTATGTATTGCCTTTAGCGATTTGCTAATTGCAAGATCTCAAAGAGCTTTCGGGGGTCCCTGCTCCGCCTTATATATCCAGGGGAACTAGGGTTACATGCAAAGTCCTAGTCGATTACACGGATTACATATATGGGAGTTATATCTCTAGCTTTCTTTATTGATTCAGGGTCCTAACAGACTACAATTTATTCCTTAACTTGCTTCTCAAGCTATCATACGCCGGTCTTGATATCCGTCTCATCTCCATACCGGTATATGGAATCCTCTGTTATTCCGGACCGGTCAGGAACCGATCCGTTGGCTATCTCCATCACCTTCATCTTCATTGATTTGTTACCATATCTTTGCGCATCCATTCCTTTATCATCTGTATACCCATAAGGCAAGTATACGACAAGTAGCTCCCGAGTAATGTTTGATTTGACCTTGGATAAGACCGACCAGTCTTCCGCATGTTGGTCTTGATTCCATGGTAAAATTAAAAAGAACTCTAATCTGCTGCAATGGTTCTTCCTTCTTCGAAGCGCTTTAAAAAGCCAAAAAATTAGTGTTTTTATCCTTCATATCACCTAATTAGGTAATCATTGCATATTCTTCTTTCGGTGCACCGACTAGGTGCACCCAATTGGGTATAGCTCCCGACTCTTGGATCATTTGAACTCCTTTCAAATAATGCAAGAGTCCAATTGATTCTTCATTATTTCCTTTGATATGCAATCGTTACAAACCACTCCATTTATTTTTCCATTATTTTTCACCTCTCGCGATCGTTATAGACCGCTCTTGGATACGGTGCACCGATCAGGTGCACCTAATTAGGTATAGCTCCCGACTCTTGTATCATTTGAGGATCGCAAATAATTCAAGAGTCTTTCTCGGAGAGACTATGTTTTACTATCTTTCATGAAATCATATCTCTCTTAGCAATTTCTGCCAAGAACACATTTCTCGGACCGGTCTAACCAGTCACATCACATTTCCTTTAAAGACCGCTTAAGTCGGTCTTAAGTTAACTAAAAAGCAAAATTCTGGTTGATCGGACCAGTTTATTCCTCATATTCTCACATCGACTCGAGTCTCCAAGGCCTATGATCAGCCGGATGATTAACACCCACAGCCTAAGGCATCCATTAACATTGAGTTAGGTAAAGTCTAACTCTTGCATACTCGCTAAATCATGAAATTCAGCATTACATTAATTCCAATCCGAAAATTTCATATTTCGGACCGCTTTCTTATTCACAAAAAATCAGCGCGAGTATAGCGCTAATTACAATGGCTTATCCGTATGACCGTTAGGTCATAATTAACGCAAATAACAGATCTTTAAGATCCTTATGGCCGTTAGGTCATAATTGCACAGATCACAACATAAGTCTTTTAATGCTAAATCCATCAGGCTTTGTGAAATAGCCTAATAACTTTTCAGCCTCCGGGCCCATCCCAGTGCCTATAAAGGGAAACGAAAGGTCGACCTAGGTCAAAACCCATTCCCGAAAGTCCTTACGCGCCCGCCATTCGCCCTTGTTCTTCGGTCACTACGATCATCGTTCTTCCCTTCCGCTCAAACCAATCTCGGATTTTCTTTTTCCATCTCTCAAGATGGGTAAGAAGAAATCCGCCGCCAACCCCTGCGTCTTCTTCCTCTCGTTCCTCACGATCGGCTTCCATTCGGCGTTCAAGATCTTCGTAGTAGCAAGGTCACCGAAACATCACTCAAAGATGCGGTTCGTGACGGATATCTTCCTCCCCAGCCAATCCTGAACCGGAGTGTCCCTACCCCCGGCCAAGTCCCATGGGGAATAGATGATTCTCGCGTTTTTAAAGCTTTTTTCCTCCGTGGCCTTGATCTCCCTTGCTGCTCCTTCTTTAGGGGCCTTCTTTTCTTTTACGGATGGGAGTTAGTGAATCTCAACCCTAACTCCATCCCGCAGATTGCTTTTTTCATCCATCTCTGCGAGGCTTTCCTTGGAGTTCTGCCCCACTTCAAGTTATTCCAATATCTTTTCCAAATCTGCCCACTTCCTCTTCGGACCGCCAAGCTGCAGTAGGCGGAGTAGGAATTCAATGCTGGAGTGCAGATGAATATTTCTCCTCTATTTCCTTAAATAAAAGCATAGCCTAGTGGAAAAATAGGTGGTTCTTCCGTGACAATCCCCGACTCGCACTCCCTCCCTTTAGCGCTAAGATAGCCAAAAACTTCCCTTCTCTTGATACTAGGGAAAAACTCAAAGAAGATGGAGAAATCCTCGCGCTCTTGGCTTGCAATAAATATCTAAAGGAAGTCAAAGGCGTCACCGCCGAGACAGTCCTTTGGAGCTTCATAGTGCGAGGAGTCCAGCCACTCAAGAAACAAGAACACCCGAAGCATGGTGCTTCGACGAAGACGTTGCCATTCCGTTGGATGGAACTCTTCTCCCCGATAAAGAGCGGTTGGAAGCCCGCCTCAAACAAATGCTCCAGCCGAAACCGGATTTATCAGGATGCCCGAGAGTGGGTCCGGCTTTCAGCTCGTCTAACCCTCGGGATCCGATAAGTATCTCTCTCTTTATCTTTGAATCTTGTTTATTTTTAACCTTCATCCTCTTACGCAAATTCAATTACTCAATACAAAAAATGGACAACTTCAAGAGCCACCCTCCTCTACCTCCCAATGATACTTGGGGGAGGACTATGCGGGCAACATCGCTCCCCTCGTCGTACGAGCCGGTCTTACTCAAGGCACTTCGGACCGGTCTTTCCCTCTCGTCACCCAAAGATAGCTCCGAAGATATCCAAATCCGGAAAGGTGGTTCAAGCTCCTAGTACGAAGAAACGTACTACTTCCTTGACCATCGGCAAACCCACTTCAACTTCCGCCGCATCGGTCGATACGCGCACGGAGGCACGTAAACTCGAAGAGCGGCGGAAAGAAGCGGAAGTCGTCGAAAGAGATCGCCAAGCTGCTCCGGCAGCTTTTGAAGCTGCTTTGGGAAAACCTCAAGGAGTCCCCTCTTTAACGGATTCCCTATCCAATGTTCCCAAGAGGTCCCGATATGGTAGCTAGACCGGTCCCGGTGACGCAGGACAAGCAGTCCTAGCAACGCAAGTCAATCCAGCGGCAAAAGGACGGCAGAGGGAACCAGTGAGGACACTCAAGGTCCCGTCAAGAAGATCAAGACGTCCACCGGCTTCAAGAAAGCTACCTCGTAAGTCCTTTATATCAACAATCTTTTCCGAACCGCTTCAACCCCGGCCTTATATCGTTTGCCTTTCTCGCGAGAATCCCTTCTAATTTTCAAGCTAGTATAGCTAGCTTTTTGAGAAACAAAACTTCGCTCCAGCTCCAACCAATAGTGCTTCCACTACCTCCTCTACCGCACCCCCAGCCTAGTGCCAAGCCTTCCGAAGCTCCAAGTGCGGCACCCGCAAAGGAAATCCCTGCCGCCTCTAGTGCGAAGCTTCGTCCCAAATCACCGAAGGTAAAGCTGTCAATATTGGAGACTCATCTCGCTAGCAATATCCCTCCCCAGTGCAACTCTATTCCGAATTCCTCCGGAGCTCTCACCGGGACCAGTCTAGGTGGAAGAAATTCCTCGTCGGCGCAGGACGACACGCAAATCTCCAGGAGAACCCGGACCGGCCAAAATGGAAGTCGGAGATGTGGAGGTGGACAGCTCTAGTGGAGCTAGAACGTTCACCGCAACAGCTCAATGGGACGCCCTCCAAGAGGAAGAGGCCCCGAAGAACTTCTCCGAGTCCGGCCGAGTACATCCTTCCGCTTCAATGATTTCTTTAAGCAATTTCCTTTTAATAATTGAATCTCTTACTTCTTCCTTCTTTTAGGTTCTTCCGAAAAACACCGAAGCTAAAAATGCTATAATCGCTCGTCCGGAGGAAGAGCTATGCACCAATCAAGAGCGATTGGTTGAACTGGAATCTCGGACCGCCGATCCGAAATCCAAGGAAACCGATCTGCTAAAATGGGAAGCCAATCTGTTGAACACCCACCGGCTGATGGAGGAACGCCGGCAAGAGATCATCAAGCTCCGAAAAGAAATCCGGAGTAATACTCTTAATTTTATCTCGCACATTCCATATTTTTCTTCCTGCCTCTCTTCTCGACCGGTCTTACTCCTTATCTCAAGCACTTGAAAGTCTCGTTGCCGCTCATAAGAAAGCAGAGGAAATCCTTTCTCGACAAGGCAACTCGCTCAGGAATAAGCGCTTGAGGAGGGCTCTCGTGTTGAAGAACAACAGGCAGCTCAAATTAGAGAACTCGGAAGGCGAGCTTACCGCCAAGGATAACATCCTGGCGCAAGCACTTCGCTCCAACAAGATGCTAGAAACCGATAATGCTCGCCTCGAAGGCCGAACTAGCTAAAGCTTTAGAAGCAGTAAAAACGGCGCAGTGCAGACAAAGAGAGCGCTCCGAGGACTGCCCACGAATCTGCCCAGCTTGCTCTCAAAGCAAAAGAACGCGAGATCCAGCGTCCGATAAAAGTTGAGACCAAGCCGAGAGAATCGATTGTTAATATCAAAGGCAGATTCGTAGCTGCAGAAATCGGCACAGTACGTAAGTTACTTCTTTCTTATTCCTTCTTATGAAATTCCTTTAAAACACCGATCTGCAATGATAATCCTTTCTTATATTTTTGCTTTCTTCGGAACTTGCTGCAGGTACAATGACGCACGCTGGAATATCTTAATGGCGGTCAAACTATTGATCCCAATGAGATAGATCTCGAGTCCGCCATCCGGGCCTTCCCGGAAGAATCAAAGAGCATTCCGGGATGGTTGCTGCTGCAGGAGGAGGCCATATAGCCGCTATAATCCAATCTTGGACTCCGGTCTCGGATTGTGATTTCAATTTTATCGGGGATGGCACCCACCCGAACACTATCGAAGATCAGTTCAATGAGCTGAAGAATTCACTTATTGGTACTGTTTCGGAATTGATAGAGGATATTCCTCTTGATCCAACGGGTGCTCCTCCGAATGTAGCACCAGCGGCCTTTGCTCTAGATCAAGATGCTCAGGATGCAGCAGCCGCTGCTAGGCAGACAAGTAGAAGATGCATTCGAAGATTTAGATGCTGATTTACCACAATCTTCTTCTGATTCTGAAGAAACGCTGGACGATAGATTAGTTGAGAATCCTAAGACCGGTGATACCGGTACTTCCAGCGGTCCTGCTTAGTAGATTTTGTATTAGGGCCAACTTGCTTTTGTAATCAAACATCTTGATCATCATGTTGTTTACATTATTTTAAATACTGGTTGCTTTTCTTTTCCATATGAATACTGGTTTCACCATCTTATTTACTAACTTTTTGCCCAATACATGATAGTTATTTCAGCTAAAACTAACTATGACCAAATTCTGGCTCTAATCAACGCAGATCACAATTCATAGTTATAGCTTACTTTAACAAGATCATGTAACATAGGAAAAAAGCCAGGTTGTAAGATTTAAGACTTCACAGACTGCTCTTAACACAGCAGCCTACCAATCAGTATTCATAAGAAAAATGCTACACAATTTCCTTTCCCGAACATACCGGTCTCAACTTGAAAAGAAACAGACCGCTCTCGACACAGACAGCCTACCGACTAAATGACTGGTCTTATTGTTCAGGAATAGCATAATATCACAGATCGCTCTTAACACAGCAGCCCCCTAGCTCGATAATTTAATTCAAAATTAAAATATTGAGACACAAAAATGAAACACATTCTCATTAGACAGAATTACTTTATTATAATATGAAAAATTTACGAGAAAATTCTTTTAAGTATAAAAACGATGAAGTTGTTCAATGTTCCAAGAATTTGGAATTTCTTCTTCCTCCAAGGTCATAAGCCTATAAGCCCCCGGTCTGGAAACCGATTTAGCCGGAAAAGGTCCCTCCCGGATCGGTGACAACTTATGCCTGTTCTTGTTGGACTCGAATCTTCCGAAGAACCAAGTCTCCTACTTGGAATTCTCGTGTTCGAACATTGCGATCATGATAACGACGCAATCCTCGATGATACTTGGCTGCTTGAATTAAAGCTTGATCCCTCAATTCTTCCGCAGCAATCGGTTCAACTTGGTGCTGATCTTCATATTTCTCTTCATCATAGTGCTCGTACTCGAGCTGACACCATATTCACTTCTATAGGTAGCATGGCTTCGGATCCATCCACCAAAGAAAAAGGAGATTGCCCCGTAGCCCTACTAACATTAGTGCGTAGTCCCCAAAGCACCCAGGGCAATTCCTTAACCCACTTTCCTGCATACGGCTTCAAACGGTAAAAAATTCTGGATTTAAGACCGGTCAAAATCATTCCATTAGCTCGTTCCACCTGTCCATTGCTTTGCGGATGTGACACCGACGCATATTGTATCTTAATTCCCAAACTTTCAAGCATAATCCTTGAAGAACTCTGGAGTGAACCGAGGCCCATTATCGGTAATGATACCGTGCGGGACTCCAAAGCGCACAAATATGTTTTGCGTAAACTTGATCGCTCGGGTCGTAGTCGTACTAGTAACAGACTTCGGCCTCAATCCATTTAGAGAACTTATCTGCTGCCACAAAAATATGCGTGAATCCTCCCGGTGCCCTTTTAAAAGGTCCAACAATATCCAGCCCCCAAGTAGAAAAAGGCCAAGTCATTGGAATTAACCGCAACTCGTGAGCTGGAGCATGAGGTCAGTTCGGCGAAAAATTGACATCCCCGACAATTCTTGACCACTCGTTCGCATCGTCCGTCGTTGTAGGCCGAGTAAAATCCTTGTCCGAACACCTTCCCAACTAGTGTCTTCAAAGAAGCATGATTTCCACAAATTCCCCGTGCACGTCTTCAAGCAATTGAATGCCATCGAAACCGATACACATTTCATCGAATATTAACTCCACGCCTATATAACTCTCCTTCGAGAATTAAATAATTGCGTGCTCGAACCTCTAACCTTTGCTTCTCCACCTTATCTTCCGGAGTTTTACCGGATCGCAGATAGTCAAGGTATGGGAAGGAGGCTGGAGATCCTTCCTTGAAGTCGTTACCAAGCTCGTGAAAGCAACTTATCGTCGCAGACCGGGTACCGGTCCGAGGCGTGAGCGATCCGATGGTTCGCGCTAAAGCTGCGTCGGATCCGCAAGGTTTCAAGCAAGAGGTGTCGACCGTGGCAGGTGATCGCGCTTCAAAAGCTGCGGCCCGGCTACGAGTCGGATTCATCGGATGTAACTTTCCGGCGGAATCAGCTTCAAAGTCGAGGGACCCGAAGCGGATCTTGAAGCCGGGCGCGAAGTCGACGTCGAGCGAAGAGGCCATCGAACTCGCTGAAAACTCGCCGGGACCCCTTCCTGGCGCGCCAAATGTCGAGTCTTAAACTCGGCACTAGAACTACCCGGTCCCTTAAGAGCGTGGAATTCGATGGTGTAACACACGGAACACACAAGAACACGCAATTTTAGACAGGTTCGGGCCTCTCGATGGAGAGTAATACCCTACGTCCCGTATGTTATGTATTGCCTTTAGCGGATTGCTAATTGCAAGATCTCGAGAGAGTTTTCGGGGGAGGGGGGGGTCCCTGCTCCGCCTTATATATCCGGGGAGCTAGGGTTACATGCGAGTCCTACTCGATTACACGGATTTACATATACAGGAACTCTATCTCGTAGCTTTCTTTATCAATTCGTAGTCCTAATATACTACAAATTGCTTCTTTTCTTGTTCCTCAAGTTATCATACGTCGGTCTTGATACCGGCCATGTCTTCATACCGGTATATGGAATCCCTCGTTATTCCGGACCGGTTATGAACCGATCTGTTAGCTATCCCTGCCAGCCTTTATCTTCATCGATTTGTTACCGTATCTTTGTATATCCATTCCTTTATCATCTGTATACCCATAAGGCAAGTATACGACACACCCCTAGGGCACACCTCTCCGGCCGTCGTCATCCCTTGTCTACTACATCCGTCGTCTCTTGCGGTTACAACGGTGGTGTCCCCACGTATATATGAGCCCGGGAATATAAGTCCGACACAAACTCTATCCCTATCCACCTAATACGACTCAAGTCTAGTTTGTAGCCGACTCATGTACACATATTCGACACAAATCCAACACCTCCCCGGTACGGCCCTTCCCCCTCCCCATTTCCCTCCTCTCGCTCGCCGGCCTCGCTCGTCGGACCTCCCCGGTACGGCCCTTCCCCCTCCCCCTTTCCCTCCTCTCCTCGCCGGCCCTGCTCCTCACCGGCTCCGATTTGCTCGCTTCCGTGATGACGATGAATTGTTGATCGATCAATTAGTTCCGTGATGATGATGAATTGTTGATCAATTTGTTCCGTGATGCATATGAGTTGTCTCGTGATGATGAATTGATCTATCAATTAGCTATGTTGAATATTACAGAATGAAAAAAGGGTTCTAGCATTGTTCTAGAATCACAACTTTGTGGTACCGGAATTTCAACTCAACATTGACAACCCAAGCCCGTATGCTCGGCCTCCAAGCGATCATGGCTCTGCGCCTTATGCCACCATGTACCCCGTGGATGACATCGGGGAGAATACACCTTGTGAGCTGCACATGATGCTCGGCAAGAGAGGGAAGACCGTCAAGGTAGGAGAGGACATTGCGATCCCTAGACGTACATTTAACGATGTACCAATTCCGCAGGAGTGTGCTAGAGTCCAAGTAATCAAGGTTGAGGACAACTATCTTGCTTGTGACCTTGATTATCCGGAGGAGGATGATGGTTTGAGACACTTGAGGATGCGATTAATCATATCATCCTTTGGCTCGAACGCGAGATCGTCGTTCTTATAGCGCATTCTTCGCCCGCACCTCAGCCTCCTCCTACTCAAGAAGCACCGGTTGACCGTGAGATTTCTTTTGAGCCACTACCTTCACCTCGACCTTCTCCGATGCATGAGGACCGGATCCCTCCGGAACATGGCTTCTCCACGCCGCCTCGTCCGGATGTTGGGAATGAGGCTACTCTCCTTCGAACAACATCGACTCCGGCTCTAGTGACACCATGTGACAAAGGGGCTAGGGCGATTCGTAGCTCGTCCACCCCGCCTAATAACAGGTGAACCTTTGATCGAGCCCTGTTCCACCTCCGCCTCCGAGGAAGGAATTATCTAGCGCGGAAATAAGTACACTTTTGTAGTACTTATGAATTCATGACTATATATGTAGTTATTGATATATTAACAACTTGGCATGCAGTGCAACATGGCATAAAGGCGTGGTGGCGTCATATAGGAGCCGGAATAAGGAACCGATCCCACATGTTCTCGTTCTACCTCCCGGCATCCCGGAAGGAGGTTGGGATCTCACACAGGACGACTTCCCTACCTATAACCATGGCATGCCACTAGTACCGACAGATGTATTGAAAAAGAAGCCATGGATATTTAATTACTTTCATCCTTGGTACTTAAATGCATGTAGCAAGGGTGTCCAAGTTATCACGGCAAGGATCCCTAGAGTGGTTTTTGGACAAGATGGATATTTTGACTTAAATGTGCCTATTGAGGATATCCATGCCCTGTACCGTCTCCAACGCATGGATGCCACCCTCGTTACCGCCTGGTTCCTATAAGTGTTTTCGACCTTTATTATATTTCCAAGCGAATGGCACATGAATTCAACCGACTACCTTCTTTCATCGCTCGGAATGTGTCATCACTCCGGTGCCTCAAATGAAGTCGGATATCCAAACCCAACCGTCATTAGCCAAAGCGCGATGAATCCAAAGATTACCAATAATCATCTCCTATTGGTCGTAAAGAAGGTGACCAAGGACAAAAGGAAACAAATACATGTCCAAGCGGTTAAGGATGCAAGGAGATGTATAGCAACCTACATTGAGAGACGCATGTACAAATGGAGAGAGAGACGATGCATTATGGCTCCATATAACTTTGAGTAAGTTTTTGTAACCTGCTACTTCTTGTGCAAATCATTATTTCACTTAGATAATGACACAATGACATTTTTATAGCGACCATTGAATTGCTTTCATGATACATCCGAAACTTGCTGGAGTTTGGGTGTTTGACTCTTTGGATTATGATCCTAAGAGGTACAAGGATTTCATGGACACTCCGAATAGGTAATTTCAGATGTTCAATGAACTATCATTTTATATAGATTGCGTTATGCTCGTTGCTCATTTGCTTTTTTATATTAGTGCCTATAAATACTATCTCGAGCTTGGTGGTGACCCTCATCCCAAACGGACCAACCTTGGATACAAAACGCATTATCCGGTACTATTATCTCATATCATGCTTATTTTTTTATTCAATTAATTAATGTCTCTATATGTAAGGTAACTTAACAATTTCTTTGTTTTGTAAAGTATTCCAAACAGCGTCCTGGGACCGTGACCTATGGCTACTAGTGTACAAATACATAAGCGTCGAAAAAGGGGAATATACCACATTCCCTAAGGAAGAACCGGCCCCATGGAAAGATGTAAGTATTTAGTGTTTTTTTTACATTAGTATATTAGTTTTATATTACTTAACAAACATGTATTGATTCTATAATTTATTTGTGGCAGCAACGCTATGAAAAGCCAAAAACAGGTTCCTACCTAGAAGAAAGCACACTCGAGGTTCCTACGGCACGCTTCCTCTTCTTGTCCTCTTGGTGAGCACGGATAGCATCTTCTTGCACAATTGCGGCACTCATCAAGTCGTTGAACGTGCCGGTAGTGACTTGAGCCAAGCGATCTTGTAACTTTGGGCTTAGCCCCGAACGAAAGCAATCCTTCTTCTTGTCATCTCGTGTCGGCATGATAGGATGCATATTGAGCCAAGTAGTTGAACTTCCGTGCATACTCTTGCACGGTTCCGGCACCTTGCTTCAAACTAAGGAACTCTTGCAACTTGCGCTTCATGAGACCGGCGGGAATGTGATGCGCGCGAAATGCGGTGCAAAAGTCCGGCCAATTCACTTGAGTACCGGCGGGAAGTGCGGCGGTGAAACTTGCCCACCATGCACTAGCGGAGCCACGAAGTTGTTGAGCCGCAAAGAGAACCTTTTGCTCCGATGTGCAATTGAGGAGAGCAAACTTCGACTCAATGATGCGGAGAAAATTATCCGCCTCCAACGGATCGGTAGTAGCTTCACCAAACTTGGGCGGCTGAGTGGCCCAAAAGTCGGCATAGGTGGAATTCCTCGGCCCTTGGGGTGGCGGTCCTTGGCCTTGTCCTTGATTGGCTTGACTTGCAAAGAACAAGCGGAACATCTCGTTTTGGTTGGACACGAGTTGTTCCAACGGCGTGAGGGGTGGAGGGTTGGGGAGTTGCTCTTCCCTCGCACCATGCCCACTTCCGGAAGCTTCACCACGGCGGGTATTCACCATCTGTCACGCATGAAAAATTTTCTCACGTTAGCTCATTAGACCAAGAGCTAAAATAGCAAGAACACATGACATTGGGCATAAGGGACCAAAAATTTCAGATTGCATGTACGAAGAAAATATTGATGAAATACGCATAATGCATTGGCAACACACATATTCCATAGATTCCAACATAGTAGCAACATGACCGAAATTTTTGATACACGGGAAACCACGAATCCGATACAACACGGTCTTAGGTTACATCACATGTGACCCACAAACAAACACAAATCTCGGAGAGCTTAATTAACAACACGCGGATCGTTTTTCCAACACGGTTACATGCCTCACGAGATTACAAATCCTACACACATAGAGCTACGACCACCGGTCGTGACAACTACTCGTCGTCATCGCCGTAGTAGTCGGCGTCATCCCTCATGGGAGAGGGTGGTGCTCCATCCTCGACGTCGGAAACATCCTCGCCATCACTCATCTCCACATCCTCCTCGGGTGGGATGATCTCAAGTGGCTTCGGGCGGTCCGCCATTAAGGATGGCGTGCAGGGCGTTGTTGGCGGCTTGGAGATGCTCAATGGTAGCGTTGTTATGCGCTATGGTCGCCTCGGGCGTTCCGGAGGTCTCCCTCCAAAGCATCCCTAGCGCCCGAGTCTCCAGGAGAGTAACATCCAACTCATCCTTCTCCTCGAGAAGGGCATCCACCTGGCCGGAGAGGACGTAGTTTTCCTCATTCGCGGCGGCGAGCTGGGCATCACGCTCATCAAGCGTGGCCTGCAGAGCGGCGGCTCCATTGCCCTCAAGGGCAAGGTGGGCGTCGTGGAGCTGCTCGAAGAAGTTCCAACGCTCCGTCTCGTTATACTCGAGCTGCGTACGGAGGGTATCCACCTCGGTAGTGCGCTCGGCTAGCTCGGCGGTGCGGGCAGCAAGCTCGGCGTCGCGAGCGGCGAGCTCGGCGTCGCGGGTGGCGAGGGTGGCCTGCAGGGCAGCACGCTCCTGCTCCAACTCGAGCACCCGCCTCGCGAGGTTCTCACGGTCCAACATGAGCTTGCCGGGGGCCATCTGTCGGAGAATTTTGAAACGCAAGTCAAAACTCAAGATCCAACAACAAAACATGCTAAATAAGTAAAGCATGAATGATGGAATGGCACCAACTTAGCAAAAGAATGCGACAAAACTTTTCGCACAAACCTAACACGGTTCCATTTTTCTGGACAGATTTGACCCGCTACCGAAACTCGATGATTACTCCTGTTTCTGGGCTGAATCAAACTTTTATTTTGTTACAAAAGTTTTAGACAATTTCTTAATCTTTCCAACGCATCCTAGAACAGCTCAATCCGACTTGTCGTTCGAAAGTTCTGCACGATCTACGACAGGGACAGAACCGGAGCACATTCTGAAAAATTCCAGAACAGCTCTCTGTAATGGGCAATTCTAGCTACGTTCCAGATTTTTACAAGACCTGAGACTAGGATATTGTTGTAGTGCATAATGCAAGCTTTCCAGAAAGTCCTTATTTACCTTATTTGGATAAGTAACTTGGAAGTTATGCTCATTTTTGTGAAAGTCAAGAAATCTGCCACGGTTTGCCATGTTTTAGTGTTTCCGTTTTCAACCTTTTGTGAGAATTAAGCTAGGTGATCAAATTTTTGGTGATTGTTCCATTTATATGAGTTCACATGCATATGTTTGACATGATGACATGATATGCAAGGATGAGGGATGCTCAATATGTCGTCTCGTACGTCCTCACAAAAATTAAAATACCGCGCCCGCCGATACGAATATCGGACAAGCGCATCGGTGGCACACACACACCTCTCACACGATACTACACGAGCTAAAACGTTGTTATGTACCTGCAAGAGATGGATTCCAGAAACATTACATCAAATTTCAAAGAAACAAGCCAAAAATAAATCCATGTCACCTCGCCTCACATGGAGAGCTCTCGAATAAGAGTGTATTCGAGTCACACCAATAATATCATGCGAAAAATTGACAACACTCAATCACATACCTTTGCTCAAGCCGTAGTTGCAAAATATTTAACAATCATAACACGGGGTTAGTTTTTGCCACCATTCTATATAGTCCTTATATTGGCCTTTCTATCTAGACTCGTGCCTCACCGTAACTCAAAAACGGGTTTTAGGATTTTTAGAATGAGTGTTAGCGTGACGCAAATCCCAAGTCGGCTCGATACCACGTGTCACACCCCTATCCCGAAAGATAGTTAAGTGTGGTACGGATCGCCTTGGGAGATGATTGACGAAGCAACCATACATAGCATCACATTAACAAACATACACGATTTGCAAGGTTACATAATTAAGTCTTGATTACAACATAGAGTTCGAATAAAAGATACATTAGGTTCGAAATTAAGTCTTACATAACCATGATCTTTGTTCGAATTTAAAGTGCGGAAGCGAAATACATAACTCGACGATACATAGATAACTTAAGGGAACCATGCCGGCCTAGGCCATGGCTCACTCATCATGGGTCGGAGAGCTAGGGACCCATTCAATGGTCCACTCTTTGGGCTCTTCTCCATCCCAAACCACCTTACCACAACAATCACAAAAACCGGCTTGCGGGAAACCTGTAATCAACATGTAGTGCCAAAGCACTGAGTATCTAACATACTCCGCAAGTCTTACCCATCAAATTGGCCATCTAAGACCGACTCCTAGATGCATGGGGCTTGACCGGTTTAACTTGGCATTTTTGCATAAATAGCACCTATGCTAATTAGGTTGGCAATTTTATTACTTAGCCAAATTAATAGGGTGATTGCATAAAAGAAACTTTAGTGAGCATACTAGCAAGACAATAGTTTGCAATACAATTTAATATCAATATAAAACAGCAAGCTATTCAATATCTTTCCATTACTACACATTGCGAACTGCTCGAATCAAGTGGTACTCATTAACCGAGAGGAAACGGCGATAATTAACGAATTATTAATCCTGCAGGAAGGAACCCAAATGCACGACATACGCATCATTTAAGAACACGTATGGCCACCGTTCGCGAGTTCATCGTAAAGTAAAACACGGGCCACCGACCCCGAGTACACGTCCCCCTTGCGACCGTTCAACAACGCGCCCAAGGCTTAACCCATGTACTCTCCAACGGTCCTCAACCCGTGCAACCACCGTGCCAAACACATCACCTCCGGGTCGGTGAGATATCCGGCTCACTTTACAACTTACAAGCTACATAGGTTTACCAATCCCCATAAGAAAGGTATGCAAGTGGTACACAACTCAAACTTGTTCGCGGAGCCACAATGGGGTGTTCTCAATTTTAACCAAATTCATCATTTTCACATTTAATCATAAGCCATGAGTGAGATCCCCAATCTATCGTTGACTCCATAATCATAGCATAGCAATTCTAACGAGGATATGACACATAATCGACATAGGACATATAGGAATTTATGCACGTGGATTTCCAATCAACGCCTAAACTTAAATGCACATTCATCATCCTTAATATAGTGATTAAAAGAAAGACATTTCAAATAGTAGGAATGCACCGGGGCTTGCCTTGAGAGTGATCGAAGTTAGCACTAGCCTCACAAGCGTTGAGCGTGGCAATAGCTTCTTCCGGCGGGATCAATTCGGTGTCGTCACCTAAGGAATGAAATGCAATGCGTAAGTCATATGAATACAAGGTCGATGATGAGAGTAATGCATGGGTGCTGTTTTGTAAAGATTCATATGAGTATGTAATTCAAAAGTTTGTTTGTTCGAACCCTAATAAGCATGACATGTCTCTTGTTTTCTTTTACGGAACCCAATTACATGAACAAGCATAACCATACCATCATAAAGAGTAATGACTTGGTGGCATAGACACGAGTGCTGTGGTTAGTGTGGGTTTAGCACTAATATTTTAGCAAGTTTTTGTAGTGCAATACGAAGAAATCTAGGCTTATGTATTTTGACATCACATGCGATGATGATTCCCTTTTAGAATAGGAATTTGATTTCAAAATTCATACATAGGTGAAATACATGAAACCTTTTGACTAAACCTGCCATGAGGTGCTAAAGGACATAATGAACAGTAGAACTTACATAAACATGCATGATCATGATTCTTAATGACATAAACTAATCATGCTTGTGCTGAAAATGGCCCTTATGAAATTTAGATCTAGGGTTTGCAAAAATCATTACTTAACATGCTCCAAATTTAAAATGGGATTTTCTACATATGCACAGTACCAAAAGGAAATTAATTGCCAAGTTTCATGCAAAAATAATTTATACAGAATTAATTAAAAATTAAATACAGAGAATGCAAGAAATGCAATAACTTGAAAAATATGAAATGAAATGCAGATCTTCCAGTGCCAAAAATTCATGTGTGTCAGGGTGAAGACTTTGGCCAAGTGGCTTTTAATTTGGATTTATATTTTTAAAGTTATGGCTTAGTTAAGTTTTCAGGGGTTGACTTTTGTCATTTTTATAAAAAACTGAAAATGACCAGATCTGGGGAGTTCATGTTACTTTTATGAAAGTACAGGTCTTCTAGTTTCCAAAACATTTTAGTTTGTAATTTTTGGACGATTCAAACGCCAGATATGAATTTTTCAAACTCAAACGAAGTTCGGACTTAATTACGAAAATGCCATCGGTTCATTTTTTAAAAACGGAGCGGCGCGCGCTCCGGCGACGGCGGCCGGCGCCGACGAGCTTCGCTGCGGCGGCGCTACGGGGCAGCTCATGCTCCGCGCTTTGGTGGGAATGATGCGCGCGGCATGGGGAGCACGCCGGTGGGGTTGGCGGGGGCCGCGGTGGCCGGAGGCGGCGCGGCGACGGCGGCGGCGCTCGCGGAGGTGCGGCGACGGCGCGCGTCCAGCTCGAGGCGGAGGGAGAGGGAGATGGTTGGCCGGGAAGCTTCACCTGCTCACGGAGGAGGGCGGCGTGGGGTCGACCTGGAGCAGGGGCGGCCGGAGATGCGAGCTCGTCGGGGAAGTGCCGAGGCCGGCGGCGGTGGCGGTCGGTTTTTTCCGAAATGCCGGCGATTGTCTGCGAGAGGGAAGGGGAGCTGGTCAGGAGGGAGGAAGGTGAGGCTCTTGCGCGCGTTTTGGCGAAGAAGAACGGGGAGCGCAGCTCACCTAGGCGGTGCGCGACGCGGAGACGGCCGTGGCGCTCGGGACGGACGGCGGCGGCGATTTCCGGCCGTGCGCGAGCTACGGGCGAAGGGAGGGCGAGCTGGTGGTGTGGTGAGGAGCAGAGGGAGTGGGTGCAATGATTTGAGGTGATGGGAGGAGGGGGCCGGGCCCTGCGGCGCATTTGAGGGGAGCGCGGCGGACGGTGAGCGGCGGCCGAGCGGGGAGAATTTACTCCGGCGTTCTACTGTTGGCCGGCGGGTACCGAAACGGTTGGGGAGATGCTCCGGGAGGTGCTGCGGATGGGACGGGTCAGGCGCGTGCCCGGGCGGCGGCCGGGCTGGCCGGACCGCCGGTCCGGTCGCCATTGCCCGAGGGGCAACCGTAGCTCGAGGTCCAAATTCGAATTTCAAAACTGCGGTTCGGTAATTTGAC
This sequence comes from Chloris gayana, assembly GCA_031894775.1. Lineage (NCBI taxonomy): Eukaryota > Viridiplantae > Streptophyta > Magnoliopsida > Poales > Poaceae > Chloris > Chloris gayana. The sequence continues at coordinate 48,777 of JAUNZO010000319.1, read as the reverse complement.
AAAATTTCATACTTCTGGTGCTCCAAAAATAAAACCAAAAATATGGGAAGGCTCAGGATGATTCCCTTTAATTTTCATCTTAAAGTTTGAAGTTCCAAAAATGCTTCCAAAAATTCGTACAAAATTCACAAGTAGCAGTGTTTCAGATTTGAATTTGAATTTTTGGGGCTTTCAAAACTTTGTTCAAAAATTTTGTAAAAATACTGTAAATTCATCTTTTTACATGAGCAATCCAGTGGTGCAAGAATATGTGGGTAGTGTTTTTATAATTTTTGCATCTTTGGTTAGGCTAGGGTTTAGGAGTAGGTTTTTCCTTTTTCCTTTTTACTTTTCTTCTTTTCCTTTGGGTAATTAGTATTAGTACTTCATTAGTGAAGTGATTAGGGTACTAACTACGGGATTAGCCTTAATCGTGACATGGGATGTCACAGCCCTCCCCCTTAAAGAAATTCTCGTCCCGAGAATCGCTACGAATTAAGGAGAGGGAGTGCGAAAATTTACCGATTTGTGTGACGCGAGGAACTCGGGAAAATTCTTCTCTAGAAAATCCTCTTGTTCCCAAGTTGCTTCTTCTTCGGTGTGGTTACTCCATTGCACTTTATAAAAGGTGATGGTGCGATTGCGAGTTACTCGGTCGCTTTGATCGATAATCCGGACGGGGTATTCGGGGTAGGAGAGATCTTCCTCTAGTTGATCGGTGTCGGAAATGACCACATCTATCGGAGGCTTCAAACATTTCTTGAGTTGAGATACGTGGAACACATTGTGCACTCGAGCAAGACTTTCCGGTAATTGCAACCGGTAAGCAACCGCGCTATGCTTTTCCACAATCGGATAGGGTCCGATATAGCGGGGTGCTAATTTTCCTTTAATTCCAAACCGAGATACGCCCTTATTCGGAGAGACACGAAGATAAACGTGATCTCCCTTCTCAAATTCCAAGGGGCGTCTCCTCTTGTTAGCGTAACTCACTTAACGGGATTGTGCGGCTTTCATGTTGGCTTGAATTTGTCGAACCTTCTCTTCGGCTTGGGTGACAAGATCGGGACCAAACGTAGTTCTCTCTCCCGCTTCCGACCAATTTAAGGGTGTACGACAAGAGTGACCATACAACGCTTCAAACGGTGACATTCTCGAACTCTCTTGATAGCTATTGTTGTACGAGAATTCGGCGAATGGAAGACAATCATCCCAATTTCCTCTATTTTCCATAGCACATGCCCTCAAGATATCCTCCAAATATTGATTCAATCTTTCGGTTTGTCCATCCGTCTGAGGGTGATATGCGGAGCTTCTAATGAGGGTGGTACCAAGACAAGAATGCAATTGTTCCCAAAAGCGAGATACAAATTGCGGACCTCGATCGGAAACAATAGTTTTAGGTACTCCATGCAAACACAACACTCTTGAGATGTATAGCTCGGCATACTTCTTGGTATTGTAGGTAGTATGGACGGGGATGAAATGTGCGGACTTAGTTAACCTATCCACAATAACCCAAATTGAATCATGCTTCTTTGATGTGAGAGGCAATCCAACGATAAAATCCATAGCAATGTCCTCCCACTTCCAAACGGGAATCTTCAATGGGTTCAATAATCCGGCCTTTCTCAAATGGTCGGCTTTCACTCGTTGACAAGTATCACACTCGGCCACATACCGTGCAATCTCACGCTTCATGCGTGTCCACCAAAACTTTTCTCTTAGGCCGCGGTACATCTTGTTGCTACCGGGGTGTATGGAGTATTTAGACAAGTGTGCCTCGTCTATTATTTTCTTCCGTAATTCCATATCCTTCGGAACAACGAGACGTTGGTTGAACCATAATACACCATTGTCGTCTTGTCGGAAACATGTAGCTTCCTCTCTCTCAATCTTTTGTCGAATAAATTCCATACCTTCGTCCTTCTTTTGCGCCTCAATAATTTCCTCGCGAAGGGTAGGAATAAGAGCTAGATTATAGAGCGAACCATAGGGAATGACTCGAAGACTCGGTTCACTAGAATCTGAAATTTCCGAGTTTTCCTTAGAACAACCGGTAATATGATTGCATTGATCCTTGCGACTCAAAGCGTCGGCAACCACGTTAGCTTTACCCGGATGATAATGGATTTCTAACTCATAATCCTTGATTAATTCCAACCATCTTCGTTGCCTCATATTCAACTCTTGTTGGGTGAAGATATATTTGAGACTCTTATGATCGGTGTAAAGATTGACAAGATTTCCAAGTAGATAATGCCTCCAAGTTTTTAAAGCAAGGACAACCGAGGCTAGCTCCAAATCATGAGTGGGGTAATGTTGTTCATGCTTGCGAAGTTGACGAGAAGCATAAGCAATGACACGACCTTCTTGCATCAACACACATCCTAGACCGGTGCCGGACGCATCACAATACACGTCAAACGGCTTGGTGATGTCGGCTTGTGCTAACACCGGAGCGGATGTTAAATGCTTCTTGAGAGTTTGAAAGGCTTCTTCACATTCACGGCTCCATTTAAACTTAGCATCTTTCTCCAACAATTTTGTCATAGGCTTGGCTATGCTTGAAAAATTGGGAATGAATTTCCGATAGTAGCCGGCAAGACCTAGAAAACTCCGGATTTGTCTCACCGACCTTGGGGATTTCCAAGCGAGCACGTCTCCCACTTTACTTGGGTCAACGGCGACACCTTCCGCGGAAATAATGTGACCCAAGAAAGGCACTTGCTTCAACCAAAATTCACATTTGCTAAACTTGGCATACAATTGATGATCACGAAGCCGTTGGAGAACAATGCGAAGGTGTTCGGCATGCTCTTCTTCGGACTTCGAATAAATAAGAATGTCGTCAATGAAGACCACGACAAACTTATCCAACTCGGGCATAAATACCGAATTCATCAAGTACATAAAATGAGCCGGGGCGTTCGTGAGCCCAAAAGACATGACGAGATACTCAAAGAGACCATACCGCGTAGAGAATGCGGTTTTTGGAATATCTTCGGCTCGGATCTTGATTTGATGGTAACCGGATCGGAGATCAATCTTAGAGAAAACCTTAGCACCAACTAATTGATCAAAGAGAATATCAATCCGAGGGAGCGGGTATTTATTTTTGATAGTCACCGTATTGAGAGGGCGGTAATCCACACATAGACGTAGCGTCTTGTCTTTCTTCTTCACAAAGAGAGCGGGACATCCCCACGGGGAAGAACTAGGGCGAATATATCCTTTATCCATAAGCTCACTCAATTGCTCTTTTAAGATTGCTAGCTCATTGGGAGCCATCTTGTACGGTCTACGGGAAATTGGTGCCGTACCGGGTTGGAGCTCAATCTTAAACTCGACATCCCGATCGGGTGGCATGCCCGGTAAGTCATCCGGAAAAACATCGGGAAACTCACATACCACGGGAATATCCTCAATCCGTTTTCCCTCAAGATGGTAAATGTTTGAAGTGGAGAATTTTGGATGTGGTAACCGGAGAATAGACGAACCATGGAGTGGGGAGTTTAGGTGAACTTCACGAGAATCGATATGTAGAACGGCTTTATGGAGTTTCATCCACCTCATACCTAGAATTATATCTATTCCTTGCCCACACAAAACTATGAGAGAAGAGGGGTATATTTTTCTTTCTAGGTGTAGTGGGACTTGCCTCAACTCTAGGTTTGTTTTTATCTTCCCACCGGGTGACGTGATGATATAGGAAATATCCAAAACGGTAGGAGTGAGTTGTAGGGTTTTTGCACATGCTTGACTAATGAAATCATGAGTTGCACCCGAATCAAAAAGAACCAAAGCGGAGTGGTTGTTGACCCAAAACATACCCGAAAGTACCGGTTCTCCCGCTTGAATCTCTTCGGCCGTGGTATAGTTGACTCGGCCATTCTTAGCATTTGGAGTGGAGGATTGATTGCGATTCCCATTCCCGTTATTCCCATTGCGGTTTTGATTGTTGTTGCCGCTTCCGGAACCATTGTTGTTGTTGTTGTTGCCCGGGTTGCGGGTCGGAACACGGCAATCCTTTGCGAAATGACCCGGACGTCCACAATTAAAGCACGGACCTTGCGGACCGGGCCTAGCACCTTGGTATTGCTGCTGTGGAGGGCGGAACGAGGTAGTATGCTGCTGATTTCCACCGTGGGAGTGGTGGTGTTGCTGCGGAACAAGCCGGCGTGAGCCCCCGTCGGCGGCAATGCGGCCCGAAACTTCGTCCGGTCGGGGAAGTGATAGCTAGCTTGTACTTGGGCGGAGCGGAGCCGGATGGATTTCCTACGGCACGCTTCCTCTTCTTGTCCTCTTGGTGAGCACGGATAGCATCTTCTTGCACAATTGCGGCACTCATCAAGTCGTTGAACGTGCCGGTAGTGACTTGAGCCAAGCGATCTTGTAACTTTGGGCTTAGCCCCGAACGAAAGCAATCCTTCTTCTTGTCATCCGTGTCGGCATGATAGGATGCATATTGAGCCAAGTAGTTGAACTTCCGTGCATACTCTTGCACGGTTCCGGCACCTTGCTTCAAACTAAGGAACTCTTGCAACTTGCGCTTCATGAGACCGGCGGGAATGTGATGCGCGCGAAATGCGGTGCAAAAGTCCGGCCAATTCACTTGAGTACCGGCGGGAAGTGCGGCGGTGAAACTTGCCCACCATGCACTAGCGGAGCCACGAAGTTGTTGAGCCGCAAAGAGAACCTTTTGCTCCGATGTGCAATTGAGGAGAGCAAACTTCGACTCAATGATGCGGAGAAAATTATCCGCCTCCAACGGATCGGTAGTAGCTTCACCAAACTTGGGCGGCTGAGTGGCCCAAAAGTCGGCATAGGTGGAATTCCTCGGCCCTTGGGGTGGCGGTCCTTGGCCTTGTCCTTGATTGGCTTGACTTGCAAAGAACAAGCGGAACATCTCGTTTTGGTTGGACACGAGTTGTTCCAACGGCGTGAGGGGTGGAGGGTTGGGGAGTTGCTCTTCCCTCGCACCATGCCCACTTCCGGAAGCTTCACCACGGCGGGTATTCACCATCCGTCACGCATGAAAAATTTTCTCACGTTAGCTCATTAGACCAAGAGCTAAAATAGCAAGAACACATGACATTGGGCATAAGGGACCAAAAATTTCAGATTGCATGTACGAAGAAAATATTGATGAAATACGCATAATGCATTGGCAACACACATATTCCATAGATTCCAACATAGTAGCAACATGACCGAAATTTTTGATACACGGGAAACCACGAATCCGATACAACACGGTCTTAGGTTACATCACATGTGACCCACAAACAAACACAAATCTCGGAGAGCTTAATTAACAACACGCGGATCGTTTTTCCAACACGGTTACATGCCTCACGAGATTACAAATCCTACACACATAGAGCTACGACCACCGGTCGTGACAACTACTCGTCGTCATCGCCGTAGTAGTCGGCGTCATCCCTCATGGGAGAGGGTGGTGCTCCATCCTCGACGTCGGAAACATCCTCGCCATCACTCATCTCCACATCCTCCTCGGGTGGGATGATCTCAAGTGGCTCGGGCGGTCCGCCATTAAGGATGGCGTGCAGGGCGTTGTTGGCGGCTTGGAGATGCTCAATGGTAGTGTTGTTATGCGCTATGGTCGCTCGAGCGTTACGGAGGTCTCCCTCCAAAGTATCCCTAGCGCCCTGAGTCTCCGGGAGAGTAACATCCAACTCATCCTTCTCCTCGAGAAGGGCATCCACCTGGCCGGAGAGGACGTAGTTTTCCTCATTCGCGGCGGCGAGCTGGGCATCACGCTCATCAAGCGTGGCCTGCAGAGCGGCGGCTCCATTGCCCTCAAGGGCAAGGTGGGCGTCGTGGAGCTGCTCGAAGAAGTTCCAACGCTCCGTCTCGCTATACTCGAGCTGCGTACGGAGGGTATCCACCTCGGTAGTGCGCTCGGCTAGCTCGGCGGTGCGGGCAGCAAGCTCGGCGTCGCGAGCGGCGAGCTCGGCGTCGCGGGTGGCGAGGGTGGCCTGCAGGGCAGCACGCTCCTGCTCCAACTCGAGCACCCGCCTCGCGAGGTTCTCACGGTCCAACATGAGCTTGCCGGGGGCCATCTGTCGGAGAATTTTGAAACGCAAGTCAAAACTCAAGATCCAACAACAAAACATGCTAAATAAGTAAAGCATGAATGATGGAATGGCACCAACTTAGCAAAAGAATGCGACAAAACTTTTCGCACAAACCTAACACGGTTCCATTTTTCTGGACAGATTTGACCCGCTACCGAAACTCGATGATTACTCCTGTTTCTGGGCTGAATCAAACTTTTATTTTGTTACAAAAGTTTTAGACAATTTCTTAATCTTTCCAACGCATCCTAGAACAGCTCAATCCGACTTGTCGTTCGAAAGTTCTGCACGATCTACGACAGGGACAGAACCGGAGCACATTCTGAAAAATTCCAGAACAGCTCTCTGTAATGGGCAATTCTAGCTACGTTCCAGATTTTTACAAGACCTGAGACTAGGAGATTGTTGTAGTGCATAATGCAAGCTTTCCAGAAAGTCCTTATTTGCCTTATTTGGATAAGTAACTTGGAAGTTATGCTCATTTTTGTGAAAGTCAAGAAATCTGCCACGGTTTGCCATGTTTTAGTGTTTCCGTTTTCAACCTTTTGTGAGAATTAAGCTAGGTGATCAAATTTTTGGTGATTGTTCCATTTATATGAGTTCACATGCATATGTTTGACATGATGACATGATATGCAAGGATGAGGGATGCTCAATATGTCGTCTCGTACGTCCTCACAAAAATTAAAATACCGCGCCCGCCGATACGAATATCGGACAAGCGCATCGGTGGCACACACACACCTCTCACACGATACTACACGAGCTAAAACGTTGTTATGTACCTGCAAGAGATGGATTCCAGAAACATTACATCAAATTTCAAAGAAACAAGCCAAAAATAAATCCATGTCACCTCGCCTCACATGGAGAGCTCTCGAATAAGAGTGTATTCGAGTCACACCAATAATATCATGCGAAAAATTGACAACACTCAATCACATACCTTTGCTCAAGCCGTAGTTGCAAAATATTTAACAATCATAACACGGGGTTAGTTTTTGCCACCATTCTATATAGTCCTTATATTGGCCTTTCTATCTAGACTCGTGCCTCACCGTAACTCAAAAACGGGTTTTAGGATTTTTAGAATGAGTGTTAGCGTGACGCAAATCCCAAGTCGGCTACGATACCACGTGTCACACCCCTATCCCGAAAGATAGTTAAGTGTGGTACGGATCGCCTTGGGAGATGATTGACGAAGCAACCATACATAGCATCACATTAACAAACATACACGATTTGCAAGGTTACATAATTAAGTCTTGATTACAACATAGAGTTCGAATAAAAGATACATTAGGTTCGAAATTAAGTCTTACATAACCATGATCTTTGTTCGAATTTAAAGTGCGGAAGCGAAATACATAACTCGACGATACATAGATAACTTAAGGGAACCATGCCGGCCTAGGCCATGGCTCACTCATCATGGGTCGGAGAGCTAGGGACCCATTCAATGGTCCACTCTTTGGGCTCTTCTCCATCCCAAACCACCTTACCACAACAATCACAAAAACCGGCTTGCGGGAAACCTGTAATCAACATGTAGTGGCAAAGCCCGAGTATCTAACATACTCCGCAAGTCTTACCCGTCAAATTGGCCATCTAAGACCGACTCCTAGATGCATGGGGCTTGACCGGTTTAACTTGGCATTTTTGCATAAATAGCACCTATGCTAATTAGGTTGGCAATTTTATTACTTAGCCAAATTAATAGGGTGATTGCATAAAAGAAACTTTAGTGAGCATACTAGCAAGACAATAGTTTGCAATACAATTTAATATCAATATAAAACAGCAAGCTATTCAATATCTTTCCATTACTACACATTGCGAACTGCTCGAATCAAGTGGTACTCATTAACCGAGAGGAAACGGCGATAATTAACGAATTATTAATCCTGCAGGAAGGAACCCAAATGCACGACATACGCATCATTTAAGAACACGTATGGCCACCGTTCGCGAGTTCATCGTAAAGTAAAACACGGGGCCACCGACCCCGAGTACACGTCCCCCTTGCGACCGTTCAACAACGCGCCCAAGGCTTAACCCATGTACTCTCCAACGGTCCTCAACCCGTGCAACCACCGTGCCAAACACATCACCTCGCGGGTCGGTGAGATATCCGGCTCACTTTACAACTTACAAGCTACATAGGTTTACCAATCCCCATAAGAAAGGTATGCAAGTGGTACACAACTCAAACTTGTTCGCGGAGCCACAATGGGGTGTTCTCAATTTTAACCAAATTCATCATTTTCACATTTAATCATAAGCCATGAGTGAGATCCCCAATCTATCGTTGACTCCATAATCATAGCATAGCAATTCTAACGAGGATATGACACATAATCGACATAGGACATATAGGAATTTATGCACGTGGATTTCCAATCAACGCCTAAACTTAAATGCACATTCATCATCCTTAATATAGTGATTAAAAGAAAGACATTTCAAATAGTAGGAATGCACCGGGGCTTGCCTTGAGAGTGATCGAAGTTAGCACTAGCCTCACAAGCGTTGAGCGTGGCAATAGCTTCTTCCGGCGGGATCAATTCGGTGTCGTCACCTAAGGAATGAAATGCAATGCGTAAGTCATATGAATACAAGGTCGATGATGAGAGTAATGCATGGGTGCTGTTTTGTAAAGATTCATATGAGTATGTAATTCAAAAGTTTGTTTGTTCGAACCCTAATAAGCATGACATGTCTCTTGTTTTCTTTTACGGAACCCAATTATATGAACAAGCATAACCATACCATCATAAAGAGTAATGACTTGGTGGCATAGACACGAGTGCTGTGGTTAGTGTGGGTTTAGCACTAATATTTTAGCAAGTTTTTGTAGTGCAATACGAAGAAATCTAGGCTTATGTATTTTGACATCACATGCGATGACGATTCCCTTTTAGAATAGGAATTTGATTTCAAAATTCATACATAGGTGAAATACATGAAACCTTTTGACTAAACCTGCCATGAGGTGCTAAAGGACATAATGAACAGTAGAACTTACATAAACATGCATGATCATGATTCTTAATGACATAAACTAATCATGCTTGTGCTTGAAAATGGCCCTTATGAAATTTAGATCTAGGGTTTGCAAAAATCATTACTTAACATGCTCCAAATTTAAAATGGGATTTTCTACATATGCACAGTACCAAAAGGAAATTAATTGCCAAGTTTCATGCAAAAATAATTTATACAGAATTAATTAAAAATTAAATACAGAGAATGCCAAAAATATGAAATGAAATGCAGATCTTCCAGTGCCAAAAATTCATGTGTGTCAGGGTGAAGACTTTGGCCAAGTGGCTTTTAATTTGGATTTATATTTTTAAAGTTATGGCTTAGTTAAGTTTTCAGGGGTTGACTTTTGTCATTTTTATAAAAAACTGAAAATGACCAGATCTGGGGAGTTCATGTTACTTTTATGAAAGTACAGGTCTTCTAGTTTCCAAAACATTTTAGTTTGTAATTTTTGGACGATTCAAACGCCAGATATGAATTTTTCAAACTCAAACGAAGTTCGGACTTAATTACGAAAATGCCATCGGTTCATTTTTTAAAAACGAGAGCGGCGCGCGCTCCGGCGACGGCGGCCGGCGCCGGCGAGCTCGCTGCGGCGGCGCTACGGGGCAGCTCATGCTCCGCGCTTTGGTGGGAATGATGCGCGCGGCATGGGGAGCACGCCGATGGGGTTGGCGGGGGCCGCGGTGGCGGAGGCGGCGGCGACGGGCGGCGGCGCTCGCGGAGGTGCGGCGACGGCGCGCGTCCAGCTCGAGGCGGAGGGAGAGGGAGATGGTTGGCCGGGAAGCTTCACCTGCTCACGGAGGAGGGCGGCGTGGGGTCGAGCTGGAGCGAGGCGGCCGGAGATGCGAGCTCGTCGGGGAAGTCTCGAGGCCGGCGGCGGTGGCGGTCGGTTTTTCCGAAATGCCGGCGATTGTCCGCGAGAGGGAAGGGGAGCTGGTCGGGAGGGAGGAAGGTGAGGCTCTTGCGCGCGTTTTGGCGAAGAAGAACGGGGAGCGCAGCTCACCTAGGCGGTGCGCGACGCGGAGACGGCCATGGCGCTCGGGACGGACGGCGGCGGCGATTTCCGGCCGTGCGCGAGCTACGGGCGAAGAGAGGGCGAGCTGGTGGTGTGGTGAGGAGCAGAGGGAGTGGGTGCAATGATTTGAGGTGATGGGAGGAGGGGGCTGGGCCCTGCGGCGCATTTGAGGGGGAGCGCGGCCGGACGGTGAGCGGCGGCCGAGCGGGGAGAATTTACTCCGGCGTTCTACTGTTGGCCGGCGGGTACCGAAACGGTTGGGGAGATGCTCCGGGAGGTGCTGCGGATGGGACGGGTCAGGCGCGTGCCCGGGGCGGCGGCCGAGGCTGGCCGGACCGCCGGTCCGGTCGCCATTGCCCAGGGGGCAAGCGTAGCTCGAGGTCTAAATTCGAATTTCAAAACTGCGGTTCGGTAATTTGACAAAATTTCATACTTCTGGTGCTCCAAAAATAAAACCAAAAATATGGGAAGGTTCAGGATGATTCCCTTTAATTTTCATCTTAAAGTTTGAAGTTCCAAAAATGCTTCCACAAATTCGTACAAAATTCACAAGTAGCAGTGTTTCAGATTTGAATTTGAATTTTTGGGGCTTTCAAAACTTTGTTCAAAAATTTTGTAAAAATACTGTAAATTCATCTTTTTACATGAGCAATCCAGTGGTGCAAGAATATGTGGGTAGTGTTTTTATAATTTTTGCTTCTTTGGTTAGGCTAGGGTTTAGGAGTAGGTTTTTCCTTTTTCCTTTTTACTTTTCTTCTTTTCCTTTGGGTAATTAGTATTAGTACTTCATTAGTGAAGTGATTAGGGTACTAACTACGGGATTAGCCTTAATCGTGACATGGGATGTCACAACAGCGACCAAAAGGGCCTCTAAGATGCAATTGTGCAAAATACCAAGACAGAGGAGCGAGAGATTGAAGGCACTAGAGCCGAAGTGGCCGGATAAGTTGTAATTTAGTTGTGTTTCGATGGATGAATATTGTGGTATGTTATAGTATTGAAAACATGGTGTATATGTATGTGGATATTGTAAAATGGATGAAAACTATGTCGTATGTATATATAAATGCTTTAATGGTTATTTCTATGGTCTTGCGTATATATAATGTGAATGTATTTTCAGTTACGTAAAAATATTTGAATTTGTCACCTGGAAAATAAAATAAATAGCAATAATTATATCGGTTCGGAAAATGCCGATAATATCGGACACGATGATGTCACTAGCCGATATTGTCTGTCTAGGTCAACAATATCGGGCAGGTGATATCATCGTGCACGATATTGGCAAAACCACAAAAAATCGGGCATAATGATGTCATCCGCCCGTTATTGAAGGCTTACACGAGCAATATCGTACAACGTGATGTCGGTGACCGCTATTGTAGGGTGACCCTTCAATAGCGGCTAGCATGACGTCATCCGCCTCGCTATTGTTGGGTTACCTCGCAATAGCGGACAGCTGACATCACCCTGTCCGATATTGTAGGGTTTTCCTGCAATAGCGGACGGTCATGGGCGCTATTGTTAGTCCGACCCTGCAATAACGTATGCGTAATAACGTCCGGAATGCCCGATTTTGCAGGCCCAAAACCCTCGCTATTGCAGGGTCAAATCCTAGTAGTGATGTCGTGTGCTTATTGGAATACTCGGGATAGAATGTTTATGCCATATTAGTACATCAGACACAAACAATGGAAAGGTTCTTAGGGGCATTCATTGAAAATGGCCTCGCTCTTATTTTAAAAGTGTGTGTGAAGGGTTTTAACTTCCAAGCTCAGGTTGATTTACAAATTTACTGAGAAAAAGGTTACATATATAATATTTTCCGGTTTGTCAAATATGAAACTATAGCATAATCATGCTATTGTCCAACAATCTCAGATGATACAAACGAAGCCTTCGAGCCCTCCCAATGGTTTCCTCTACAAATGTCACACTATCAACTTTAAACATCAACCAATTCATTCTATGAATACACCAATAATATAGCTCATCATCACTCAAAAACTAGGTTTATACAGCTATAAGCCATCACCATCAATTAATGAATGAAATAATAATATCAAATGTAAGGACAACGCCTCCCTATTGCATGATAATTGAATTCTCTATAACATCTTGGACGCAGGCAAATCGTACAAGGAGTCACCGGCATTATCCTTCTTCCTTTTCCTGTACAAAGATATCCAGCTGCAGTTGCACTGGTTGCTAGGTTGTCAAGCTGCATCAGATACATGATATTATGTTTGCAATCCAACTCATGCCATGCTTTGCCTTCGTGAATGGTATGTGCCAGCAGACTTCAGATTCGATGAGTGATCAGCCCCAGCAATGATTTTGGGCTCAGAAAGCCTTTTCAGTCGATCACTGAAAGACTCAGTTGTTCCAGTTGTTTCTTTCTTCGCCCCACTAAAGGACGGAACTGATTTACTTAACCCGTTAATACCATTTGCTTTTGGAGAGTTGCTCCCTGCAGTCTTTCCATTGCCTCTTGCAGCAATTCTCTTTTGTCTTTCTAATTTAAGCCTCTCCAGTCGCTTTATCTGCTCCTCTTCCTGAAGTTTAAAAAGTTTCTACCAGAGTGAATATACAGATGGTTCAACCACCAATTTTAGAACAGAACTTAATAATGGAACAATTCTACATAAACTTGGGTCTGTAAACATGTGTTCCTTCCTATTTTGAATCGAACTGACTTTTAAATTGATCTGTAAGGTTATCCTTTCGAGAGGAAAATTTCACCAGTAATCATATATTTCAATCCATCAAATAATTTAATTACCCAATTTATTTTCTATATACATTCTGGAGGTAGATTGTATTATAGGTAATCAAAAGACCTCTAAATTCTGGGAAACTAACATATAGAGCTTAAAATGTGCCTTACCTGCTCTTTTTTCAGTTTTTGAAGGTCTGCTTTATATGCCCGCAAGTTTTGTGCACGTTTTTGTGCATCATTCAATGGGGTCCTCGGTGCTGATAATCTCCTTAGTAAGGCATCCTTCCTTTTCTTATCTGAGCCATCTTTTGTATTTCTCAGCTTCCCTTTCTCTGACTTTTTGCATCATCAATAGCTGGTGAGACATCCCCCCCATTTTTGTCAACTTTCACAGCATGCTGCATCCGCATGTCACTTTCATAATCCATAGCTGGATCATATCCAAATGAGCCATCTTCAAGTCCACGCTCTGGCATCAATTCATCTGGCTCATAGAAAAGTTGATTTTCAGATTTCTCATCTAAAGTTTTCTGAGCACTTGTAGGAAGTTCAACATCTATGTCAATTGTTCGTCTCTCTGCTACGAAATTATCCTGTGAACTGGATCTAAGAGGAATCATGAAGGACTCATCAGCCACACAACTACCATTCTTGTCCTGCTGATTGGGACTCTTGTACCGGGCCTCTGCAAGAGGATCCAACAAAGTAGTTCTATATGCTTGCCTTTCCTGACCATAGACCATGAAATCTTCACCTGTTCCTCTCCTGTACCTTCCGCCACCAGCTTCTATATCCTTTATTTCACCATCAATGTAGCCTCTCCCTTCCCCAGACATCAAAAGTTCATCATTGGACACAATCCGGACAGCTCTAGCCCTCCCATTGGTTGAATCAAAGCCTAGCATGTTCCTCTCATGGACATCGCCGGAACCTCGCTCAGCTAAAAGAATAGGGTCAGCAGTGTTTACATTCTTTTTGCGCATTGATGGGGGCTCTTTTTCACCAGCAAACAGATCTGCATCATTAGATCTTGTTTTTTCTTCTGCTCTCAGCAAGAAACTTTGGAACGCATTCCAGTTACCTTGGTCAGCATCTTGGCCGTTTGATGTTTCATCCTTGCAATACTCATCCCCAGAACCAAAAGTAGTTTTCCTACCCTCCTTTTTCTTTGATCTCGAGCTTTTATGCTTTCCTTCTCTTGATTTTGAGTGTGAATCGTCACTGTCCTCGGACCTTAAATCAGAACCTGACTCTGATTCATTCTCCGATGAGCCATGCTTTTTAGATGTTACATTTACATTCTTGATAACAACCACACTAGGCTTCTTCCCTGACCTCTTACCCTTTCTATGTGACTTGCGACCATGAGAGCTTTCTCTTTCTGAACCACTATGTTCACTTTCATCATCCTGAGTTTCGGAGTCCTTACTATCTGAGGAGTGCTTCCTTGAAGATTTCCTTCCTGAGTGGTGGTATCTGGGGTCCTCCATGGGAGGATATGGAGGGTAGTACGGATTTACCCCAGGATAGAAAGGCATTCCTTGCATAGTATAAGGTGGGTAAATAGCTGCACCAGATGGTGGATGCATTGCCCATGGGGGAAATGACGTCTGATATCCCATCTGCTGGGCAGACTTCTGATCTGCAAAGCACAAAGCAAAAAATTGTTAAGCTTCAGCAGTTGAATGAAACGGAGTTTAATGAACAGATAAACAGTTCTATATTTGAACTTTGTGGGAGTGCGCAATGTAACTGTCAACTAAAACCAAGCTGAATACTGCAAACTAAGAAGAAAATTACAACGCGTTTCATTCCTAAAAAGGAATAATAGGATATCATCTGTATCTGAAAACAGTTTTTGCATTGCTGATATTCCCACAACCCGAAGGAATTTTCAAACATAGAATATTACATTTCTAAAAGTTTTTTCAGTAAATACTTATATAACTGATTTTGAATGCTTAACTTCAAAGAAAAACTTAGCTTGCGGATGTCTCATTGAATGTATAAAATTTAAGTGCTATGCTTTCTTTTGAGAAGATGCAAAAACATATACCAGCTTTAGCTCCATCCTCGCCATTTGCCTCGACATTAGGAACAGCCCCTGACTCCATAGTTTGCTTCATGCTGTCTCCCATGAACACAATTCCAGAAGCATTAAATGGAGGAAATTCAGAGCGTGTAGACATTGCTTCAGGTTCAACTTCAATCCATTGCCCAGTTTCATGCTTCTGCTTCCAGAGCTCAATGAATTGTGAACACGCCTTCCTGTTCCATTGGCAACAATGGAGCAGTTAGCTTGCACGATGTCCAGGTGAATATTGCTAATAGATTGATGGAATAAAACTTCAAGAAAACACCACTAAAACAGGAGCAATAGCAGAGTTGTCCAAAGCTCATAATTCAATGTTTGAATGAATCTTTAAAACATCTTAGCTATCAAAACTGTTCTGATAAGAGAAGAAGAAGAAGACAAAGAAAGAGGCAATCCATTATTCAAGGAACATTAACCTAAGGCCATGTTAACAGCAGCCACAGCTCTAGGATAACTAGTACAGTCCAGCATGTTTATACTTACATTAGTCGTGAAGCACCAAACCGCTCTGCGAATGCTATCAGGTAACCCAAGCTATCAATGTCAAAACCAGCTGCGACAGCACGAGCAAAAGCCATAGCTTGCTCTTTACGTAAGATAGTTTTGCGTGTCTCAAGCACTCTAAGTAGTTGAACTCTGCAAAAGAAAAATACACGATATAAATATATTTTTGTTGGCATCTATCTACTGTAGGATAATTCAAAATACCAGTAAACTAGATGCGATCTAGAGGTATATATAGTTCTTGCAACACAGGTCGAGACAATGAGGAACTGAATGAATACAATATATACATGATTAATAGCTGTTCCCATATCTTGTTTAATAACTGTCATGCATGATTAATAAATTGCTTATATGATATTTGATTTTAGACAACTATATTTGCAAGCTGTTATGTGCAATAGTTGGGGCCTAGGCTGCCGGCGACCTAGATGGCCGACGGCTGCTGTTATGGTGGTGGTGCCATGCGGCTAGGGCAGGGAGGGCAGGGCGCAAGGAGGGAGAGAGGGAGGCGCAAGGAGGGCTGGAGAGTAGATGGGAATAATCCCTAATATTTCCTTCGAGAGATTGATTACAATTGCCCAGATTATACGAGGGACTTTTCTTGACTCCTAAGCAAACTCAAACTGAAATCCTAATGAAACTCAATCTAAACTTCCTTAAATTCAAACCTCCTAAACTTAAACCAATCTCTCCTATTTGATAAATATAGACATCTAGGCACTTTTGGAAGAAGAGGCCGAGCCGCCTCTTCCTAGCTGGCGCCCAGGGCGGCCGGCTGTGGCCAAGGCACGACGTGCTACCGCCTCTAGCCCAATCAGGTCCATAACACCACCGCCCCCGCCGAGAACCAGCACACCCTCGTGTTGGGTAGCCATCTGTCCATGAGCAGCAATTGCTGGAACTGCAGGATGAAGGGTCCGACAAAGCTTGATGAAGACCGTCAGGTTGCCGAGGATGAAGTCGGTGATGAGGTTCTAATGGTGCGGTCGACGTCGAAGAAGATGGCGAGCTGAGGTTCCCAATATCGCTTGCTACAACAAGGTGGTACAAGGTCGGTGTAGTAGAGGAGCCAATGACAGCAGGAGTGCCCGGAGCATCAATAAACATCCCCGGGATGCCGTAGTCGAAGTAGAGGAGGCTCTCATGTCTAGGAGGCTCGGTGAAGAATAGCAGACTGCCCTACTCGGACAACGGTAGAAATCCATCGAAGGTCACAACAAAAGTGTCGCGCGGTCATGCACGAGCATCGGTCAAGTTGATGTAATGGCCGAAGAGAATGCCGAAATCCGTAGCCGAGAGGGGTGCGATTGGCCTCGCAGGAACTCCAAAGGCCACCTAGCAAACATGAAGGAGGTCGTGACCACCTTGATCAACAAAGCGAACATCCGCCACCGCAATGCTCCAAGTAGGCAGCTCCTGAAGAAGTAGAACACCGTGTGGGAGACACGTCTCATGCCGAGGAAGGCAACGAAGCCCACCGCAACCTAACGAAGCAAGGCCTCCTCGCCATGCTAGAGGGCAGCCAACACACGATGGAGTCGAGTTGTTGAGGCCACGATGTAGAGGCGCCCGTCGGAGAAGATGAGGCCGTCGCGGATGCTCCAAACGGGTGCGAGGTCACGGGTAGAGATGAGGACCGCAAGGAAGGACAACTCCGAGTTGGTGAGGATGTCGTCACGCAAGATGCCGTAGAGGCCCTCATCGCCGTGGAGAAGGGAGATGATGTTGGTGACGCGGCGAGGTCCTCCCATGATAGCTGTTGTCGCCTCGCACGTGGGAGCGCTAGTGACGCCCTAGGTGGAGGAAGGGATGGATGGAGCACCAAACCATTGCCTACCAAGAGCACGGTGCGGCCGTAGGACATCAAGGTAGAGAAATTCATCATGATGACCGGTCCTAGAGAGGCCAG
Organism: Chloris gayana; assembly: GCA_031894775.1. Classification (NCBI taxonomy): domain Eukaryota; kingdom Viridiplantae; phylum Streptophyta; class Magnoliopsida; order Poales; family Poaceae; genus Chloris; species Chloris gayana. The sequence goes on along the minus strand of JAUNZO010000319.1, from coordinate 31,401 downwards.
CCATGGCGCCCCAAAGACGATGTCAACACCATCTAGCAAGTCCGTGGTGCGGACGTCGATGACGAAGCTGGTATTGCATAGGCGGCGGCAAACATTGCGGCTTGTCACCCTTTCTCCCGAGAGCCGAGGGTGAGGGCAAGTAGGACGTGACGAAGAGGAAGCCACATGTCGACGGTGAGGTCGATGAAGCGGTGTGCGGCGCCCTGGTCGACGAGGAAGCGAGCTCGATGTTAATGACGACTGCGGAGAAGCGCAAGGTGCAACCCCCCCCCAAAAAAAAAAAAAAAACTAGGAGCACCATCAAGGAGTTGTCGTCGTTGTTGTCCACGTCGATGAGGTCCGTGAGCATCTCACCGTAGAAGAGGTTCTTGCACTTATGGCCCCTCGAAAACTGCTCGGCGGTTAGGCGCTTGAAAGGTTGGTTGCCCGCGGTTGCCGTCGTAGATCCAGGTCGGGATGGCGCTCGGAGCAGCTAGAGCGCCTATCTTAATAGTAGGTCGAGGAGCAATAAAGTGAGCACGGGAAGTGGAGCTAGACTGTTTAGGTACCTAAGTCGCGTACTCCACCATGAGCTGAGTTCCCATCATGATTCCATGATTTGATGGACCTCGGTGGAAGCACCATATGCGTGGCCCACCCTAGTGCTTTGTCGAGACCAATGCCACGGTCGATGCCTTAGTAGGGGAAAGGCACCCTCCCGGTGCACGGTAAGCTCGCGTGAATCGCATCAAGGGACTGCTCCTCGCCCAAGGAGGAGCAAGGACCTCGATTGACGAGGGTAGATGCTAGAGGGTGGTATCCTCATAGATTTGTTCCTCCAAAACAGCCAATGGTGATTGATCCGCACTAACATGAATAGTGCCAAATGTGAGGATCTCGGTTCTTCATGTGAACGAGTATTAGGGGGTTACGTGCACAATGTGAACGAGTAACCTCGCCATGGATTTTGGAGCCCGTAAGCGAGATCTCAAAGGGCAGATCTGTTGTGGCAGCTATGTTGTGGTCGATGTTGATGGCGATGTCGGCTGCCTCCTCCTTGGTGTTGTCGGTAGCGATGTCGGAGGTGGATTTGTCGTAGAAGCCCGCGAGCGCCATTTTCGTGACGTCGACGGCCGGTGGCCGGTGAGCGGCTTCTTCTAGCTCGCGGCGCTTGGCCTAGAACGTCGGGGTGCCGGTGACGACGGGTGGTGCTTCATCACCATCTCGAGGCCTGCGAAAAACTTCATGAACAGACCGCTAGAAGACATGGCGGTGGTGGTGGGGTGATCGAAACAAGGCCTCCGAATACCAAGTGTTATGTGCAATAGTTGGGGCTTAGGCTGCCGGCGACCTAGATGGCCGACAGCCGTTGTTATAGTGGTGGTGACATGCGGCTAGGGCAAGGAGGGCACGGCGCAATGAGGGAGAGAGGGAGGCGCAGGGAGAGCTGGATAGTAGATGGGAATAATCCCTGCTATTTCCTTCGAGAGATTGATTACAATTGCCCACATTATATGAGGGACTTTTCTTGACTCCTAAGCAAACTCAAACTAGAATCCTAATCAAACTCTATCTAAGCTACCCTAATTAAATCCAAACTTCCTAAACTTAAACCACTCTCTCCTATTTGATAAATATGGACATCTAGCCACTTTTGGAAGAAGAGGTTTGGCCGCCTCTTCCTAGGCTGGCGCGCCGAGGCCGGCTGTGGCTAGGGGCGGCGTGCTGCCGCCTCCGGCCGAATCAGGCCCATAAGACAAGCACTAGAAGATTATAAAGAAAATCTATAGAAAAAAAAACATTAAGATGCATTAGTACTTTGAATTCTCCTCTTGTGTTGTAGTTTCATTCTGCAGTTGCAGCAACGAATGTGACCCGGGCTGTTATTAATTAAACATCTTTGTCAGTCCATAATGTTAGGTCATAGTACATATACATGATGAAACATAGCATATATGCATATGATCATACCTTGTAGAGAACTATAGCAGTATCAGCATTAGGATCGGAATTCACCGGGACACCTATTATTGGATAAATAATGTTACAAATATTGCACCAGAAAATAAAAATGTACAGAAGAACAGGTATTACAGTTACTGCCTATACATTGAATATAGTATCCAGAGTTCTCAAATGTAAGATTTTACCAAAGTTCGGCATAAAAGATTTACAAGGATGTACCTAAATCACTATAACAAGTCATTAAAACTATTGGCTTCAGAAGCCTTAAGTAAAATAACTCAAGCTGGCTCTTCCTTGATTTTTGACTATTTAGGCTATTGAATATTAGTATCAAAGTAATAGTTGCACCTGATGTCAGATCAAACTCCATAACAATGAGACTAGATAATCGGAGGAGATGATAGCTAGCATCTTTCTTTTGGTAAAAGGTAATTGGCAAATAAGTGCAGTGCTATACCTTCATTGTTTTCAGTCAATTTTTTTCCATGGTCTTCCACCTTCCAAATGACAAACAAGAATAGGTTATCTTTGTGCATACAGTAACAACTTATAATCTACAGCTCTCCACTTACAGATCTTAATCCAAGGTTATCATTGCTCTGGATGGCAATGGCGTCCTCCAGCTGCAAGATTTCAGACTCCAGTGTTGTGACTCGCTCAAGGACTTCTGGAGTACTCACAAAACGCACAAACCTGCAATGAATTCACGTAAGAATGGCCGACCGAGGAATGCCACAAGTAGCTGTAGAAATTCTAGCAGCCAACCTCTCCACGGTGCCTCTAGTAAACCATGGTGCATCGAATCCTGAGCTTGGTTCGAGTGTGATAGAGTATCCTCCCTTCGAAATCTGATCCTGAGCAGCCCTCAGGTGTGCCAGGAATGGTTTCAACAAACCAGATGCTAGCTTCTCCTTACGGCCATTCACTATCAGAATCAAATCAAACCTGAAAACAGTACCAGAACAACTTCAGCCAGGTATCTTAGAGAATGCACGTAGTTAAGTGTCATTATGTCATCTACAGGAGAAAAAAATATTCTATTCTGTACAAGGATCATCAGATCTACAACCAAACTTAGCAATCATCATAAGACTACCAAGCCCAAAATAACAACAAAGATAAAATCATGTCATGGTCCAGATTGGACCAAGTTTACAACATTATTCACTTCGGGCATCCAGTATTGTATCATACGGAAATGTAACTAAACAAAACTATTAGAACCTTCAAATGGTAAGTTTCTGAAAACCAAAACTACTACTATAAGCCCTGCCCAGACCCCAGACAACATGAGTTGTCACAAAGACCAAGGAACAATCGTTACAGTATAAAAATCTGTTCCTGCGCCGTTCCTCAAAATCGAAACCCAAAGAGAGAGATATTCAGCAAATGACTGTTTCTCCAGCAGATCTAGGAAGTTCTCACCTGGTCCTGGTGGGGGTGAGCTGGAACACGACCGCATCCAGCCGCGCGTCAGGCCTCATCGCTCAAGAATTTCACAGAATAACAGCACCAAGAACCTCACCCTTCGTGGCTCTCTCTCCCTCCCGGCTTTGTATCAGATCTTGCAGGCAGATGTAGCAGCAAAAAGGAGAGTGCAGAAACTGCAAGAAGAACCGGCGCTTTGCTTGTGCCTGATGCCAACCTCCCCACTGGGGAAAAAAGGAGAAACAGAAGGACAGGCTAAAGCAGGAGGCTATAAATCCGGAACAAATGCAGCTCGGGCGTGGACTGGAGTGGGAGAAAATATCCCGAGAAATTCAAGAACATGGGGTGGATGGAGCAGCCGGGAATGAGTAATCAAGTCCCAGCACTAAGAATCGATGCGGTGGCAATAAATATTTCTTTCACACGAGAAGAGTGTGTGTGCTCCAGTGGTCTTTGTGCGTGTGAATGCCCGAAAGAGGCAAGGGAGTGGAAGGGAAAAATAAAAGAGGAAAAAGATGGTCTTTTTCACTTGGCGCCCTCGATTTTCCTTGTATTGCTACTGTTATTAGCACTAATGGCAGGTTTCTTGCCTATTCTTACTTGAAAGGCTGAGTAGGAGCTTGTTTGCGAAGGCGCCATTCCAACAACCAGCCACTGCTGCCAGCTAGATAAAAGCTTGAATGAAAGGGACTTGATAAAGAGTGTTGTTGTGGTTTCATTTTGTTTTATGATAAATTTACAATAGCCAGCAAGCAGGCTGGCACAAAGCTCTTCAACTTTTTCTTTTCTTTGTCCTACCGTGTGTAGTCCTATCGTGCTTGGTGCTTGCCGGAAACGATTGTTCTGATGCTATGTTGATACTGATTGATGAATTTGTTTTGATCTGCACATATTGGCACTGAACATAATCCGGAACGGCGGTTCTCAACTTCGCGGTGTCATTTCATAATAGATAGTTTCAAAACAAGTTATGAGGATATATGGATTGCTCGTCATGGATATGACCCATTTAGCGACCACATTGGTCGGTCGAGCGAAGCGGACGCAGACACTCGGCGCAGACGACCCAACCACGGCCCCCGCACTATATATCCTTGCAGCTGCCATTGACTCGGGGCATGCAGAGGACGCCTCGGCTAGCATGCCAAGCAAAGAAAGCAAACCATCGCCACGACGCCGCGCCGAAGTCGACGATCGGCCACAATGGAAGCATCGCAAAGCTCGGTACAACGAGCTCGGGTCGTGCTCATGAAGAAACTAGGAATCCAAGTGGAAACCGAGTGCCATAGACGCGTACGTGCGCCTATTCGATCATCCGCTCTCCCCTCTCACATAGCCGCATTAGTCGCCCTCTTTGGTCGGATCGTTCCAAGCTATGGAAGAGGCTAGCTCTGCAGAGCCCCTCCTATGAACGGGCGTCGGTATGGCTGTTATGTTGTCACCATATAACCTCATGGATCTTGCTAACATACTTATTTGGAACGTGAGAGGCCTTAACAAAAATCTCATCGGGATGTCGTGCGGCGCCTAATCTCCACTACATGCCCCGACCTCATCTCGCTTGCAAGAAACAAAGATACAATAGATGTTCACTCGAGTCCTCCTATCTACCCTAGGGCAAGATTTTGATCATCATGTTGTGTGTCCGATCGTGGGCACGCGTGGGGGTGTTCTAGTCGCGTGGAAAGGATCTATTTGCCATGCGATCAACACGCGCGTGGACTCCCACTCAGCTTCGGTTTGCTTCTAGAGAACGAGTTGGTGAGACATGGTGGTTCACCGGTGTCTATGGGCCGCAATCGGACGCCCACAAATCATGTTCTTACGAGAACCGCTTGATGTGCGCGCTACGTGCACCGGGTCTTGGGTCCCGGCCGGAGACTTCAATCTAATTTACGGAGCAACCGACAAAAATAACACCAATCTTGATCGGGCGATGATGGGCGAGGTTCCGCAGATGCTCGAATGATCTCGAGCTCAAGGAGATTGAGTTGTTAGGCCGACGCTATACTTGGTCTAATGAGAGGGTTGCACCTACCTTGGTCAGGCTGGACCAAGTGTTTTGCACGTCGCAGCTGGGAGCTCATGTTCAACAACCGCATCCTACAAAGTACAAGCAGCTGGGATCTCGGATCACCGCCCTCTACTACTCGCGCTTGCAAGCAACGTACCGACCCAGGAGACCCTTCCATTTTGAGGCCTTCTAGCCACAACTACCGGGCTTCCAAGAAACAGTGCAGAGCAACTCCGGAGCAAGCCAGCTGGAGGCCCAAATGCTGGACCGCTAGAGATACTAGCGAGCAAATTGCAAAATCTTTGCCCGGGACTACAATCCTGGAGCCGGCGGTGGATTGGCAACGTCAACGCGCAACCGGAGCAGTCCACCGAGTTGTTGCACCATCTCGAAATTGCCGGGGACATCGGAGGGTTTTCTCAACCCGAGGAATGGCTACGAAAGTCACTAAAGCAACACTCCTCGCTCTAGCATCCTTCCGGAGAACCATCGCTCCCGTTGGATCACGCGTTGATTGGTTAAGTGAAGGAGATGCCAACACGAACTTCTTCCATTCCCATGCAAAATATCGCAAAAGGAAAAACCTCGTCACTAAGCTAGAGGCTGATGGGAACATCCCGGTATAGCATGACGAAATGGAGGAGGCGATATGGGGGTTCTACAACAACCTCCTTGGCACAGCGAGCGGAGCGTTCGGAGACTCTTAACCTCGGCTCCTTCTATCGTCGAGTGAAGATATGTCTACTCTTGATGCTCCAATCTCGAAACAAGAGGTCTAGCAGGTGATTAAATCTATGCCTCCCGATGAAGCGTCGGGGCCGGATGGCTTCACCGACGGTTCTACGAGCGATGCTTGGCCCATTATCAAGAGAGATGTCATGGCGAGTGATTGGGGCGATCCATGTTGGAGATTTCCACGTTCTCCATCGAATGAACACCGCATACACCGTCCTCATCCCAAAAATTGAAGAAGCAATCAAGGTGGGTGACTACCAACCCATTAGCTTGGTCCATAGCTTCGCCAAGTTGGTAACCAAGATCCTCGCAAACCGGCTAGCTCCGTAGCTACAACTTTTGGTAGCTAATAATCGTAGTGCCTTCATTCGTGGACGGTGTACCCATGACAACTTCGTCCTTGGGCAACACATGGCACACTTCCTTCATGCAAGAAGAATCCCATCGGTACTCCTCAAGCTGGACATAATAGAAGTATTCGATATCGTGTCTTGGGCTTTTCTCGCTGCAGATCATTCAACATATTGATTTTCGGAGCGCTTGGCGCAACCTCGATTTGCAATTTGCTCCACACCTCCATGACCTTACTACCGAACGGACAACCGGGCGAGAGCATTCGAGCATAAGCGAGGCTTAAGGCGGGGAGACCCTCTCTCGCCCATGCTCTTCGTCATGGGCATGGACGTGCTCACCGCCCCGATCGCCAAAGCGAAGCGGCAAGGACTTCTCAAACCTCTCACGCCAAGAAACATTGGCAACATGCTGTCTATCTATGCATACGACGTAGTCCTTTTCACCTCACTAGAAGAGAATGAGCTAGCCTTCATTGCTCGGGTCCTCCACAAGTTTCGGGAAGCGTCCGGACTCGGGCAAACATGAACAAATCAACTTTGATCCCTATACGGTGCTCCGATCCGCAGGTTGAGGTAGTAACCAACCGCTTGCCATGCCAACGGTCCTCCTTCCCTTGCCGGTATCCGGGGCTACCTCTCTCGGTCCGTAAGCTCAACAAAACGGGCCTGCAGCCGATCATAGACAAACTTGCCGATCGACTACCAGGCTAGAAAGCGGCGTTGATGGACAAAGCGAGTCGTCCGGTGCTTGTGCGGGCGATGCTTGACGACCATGCCAATCTACACTCTCATTGCGATGGATATCGCAAAATGGGTGATCAAGGCCGTAGAGAAGATCACCAGGGCATTCCTATGGAAAGGCGAGAAAAGAGGTGAGAGGCGGACACCGCCCCATTGCATGGGAGCGAGTTGCACGACCATTGCACCCGGGAGGGTTGGACATTCATTACCTCGAGACAATGAGCTTGGCATTGCGTATGCGGTGGCTCGGCTGCAGAAAACCCAGCCGAATAAGCCCCGGGCGAGACTTCATCATCCAACTACCGAAAAAGTACAGTGCCTTGTTCGCTACATCGGTGGTAATAGAGGTGGGCAACGGTGAGTCCGTTTTTTTTGGACGGATCGATGGATATTGGGGCGATCCGTAAACGAAATTGTGTCGTCTCCGATCCCATACGTTAGCAAGTAGGCTCTACGACGACGAACGATACCCCGCACAACAACGTGTGGCTCTCGACTTCGGTCGAGGCATCTCCGCTGCTACAACTTGGGAATTTTTGCAGCTTTGGGATGCAATACATGAAGTCTAGCCGTGGCCGCAAGAGCCGGATCATCATCGCTAGCTCCCTGAAGCATCGGGAACTTCACCACCAAGTCTGCATATTTGCGCTTCTTCGAAGGGAGCACCTCTTTTGAGCATTTCAAAGAGCTATGGAAAAGCTAGGCACCCCTCCGTGCAAAATTCTTCCTATGGATGGCTATCCTAGACCGTTGTTGGACCTCGGATCGCCTAGAACTATAGTCGGCCAACGGGCCATGCCGGGCCGAGCACGACCCTTCTAATAAACGGGCCGTGCTTGGGCCGGCACGACGGGCCTACGCCTAGGCCCAAGCACGGCACGACTAATTTTAAACGGGCTAAACGGGCCACGGGCTAAACGGGCCGAGCCGTGTCGTGCCGATCCAAGGTTAAAAAGAATAGTTTTCTGCTGATTTTAATTATTTTTAAATATAAACGGGCCAAACAGACCGTGCCGGCCCGTAAAGCACGGCCCGAATAACGGGCTAAATGGGCCAATAGCTAAACGGGTCGTGTCGTGCCGGTCCGACGGGCCTGCGCCTAGGCCCAAGCACGGCCCTCAACGGGCTGCGGGCCGGCACGGCCCGTTACCAACGGGCCCGGGTCTTGACTCGGACCGGGCCTAGAGAGACCCTTTTAGCCCGGTCCACTTCGTCGCCTATACCTAGAACGTTGTGGTCTTGACCATCCGCAGTGCTGCCCGCTTTGTGACCAAGCATCCCGAAGACATCGACCATCTCCTAATTCAATGTGTCGTGGCAAGAGAAACCTAGTTCCATGTTCTACGAGCGAGTTGGATTGCAGGTCATCACCCCAACCACACATGATACGCTCAACGCTCATGCACTATAGCAATAACTAACTATAGCCACGGTTGGGGGACTCTACGACCACGATCAACCCCAATCGTGGCTATTTTTCCGAGACTATAAAAAATCATCTATAGCCTCGGAAACAAGTCAACTCGTGACTATAGTATGCCACTATAGCCACGGTCGTTGGCCATAGTTGCCCGCCACCTACCGTAGCCATGGTCAATTTTCCTTGTCGTGGCTACATGATTTTGGGTGGCATGGCTACAATGCGCGATTGTTATAGTGATGGTGGACTACAAGCCAACTACGGATACCAGCAGACATGAGGGGTGGCCTAAACACCATGATCATCCTTGTTACGTGGTCCTTGTGGAAACACCGCAACCACTGCGTGTTCGACAATGCGCAGCCTGCAGTGGCCTTCATCCTCCGAGACATAGCTGAACAGGCCATGCTGTGGAAGATGGTGGGGGCGTCCAAGCTCCGGCAGTTAGGATAGAACGCTAGTAGTGCTGGTAGTGGTTTCCATAACAGGCACGATCGATAACTCGTAACCCTCGAACTCTTTTGTAATTCTTGTTCTTCTCCTTAATACAATGACACGCAGCTCTTATGCGTGTTTGAGAAAAAAATGAAATGATTAATAAAGGTGTTCGTAGCAATTACCGATTGCCGACGAAAATAGAAATTGGAATTCAATTTATCTTGCCAGATTGGCAGTCATGACTAAAAGAAATGTGCCAAGAAGTATTATTGGTAGCAAGCTATGTCCATTATTTTGCAACCTGTTCAAAACAAAAAGAAAAAAAATATTGTTGGTCTGAATGTAAGACACTAGAGTGGCAGCAGCAGGATATTCAGCACTAGCAACTAACTTAAGTTGTTAAAGATGATTGGGTGTGTGTCATCGTTTTTTTTAAAAAAAAATTGTACCGACAAGTGCATCAAGTTCCCCGGTCTCAAGTCACCTCTTTCCACCGTGGCAGAGGGTAGGTCCAAGCTGTCACACGTGCTTTTGTGCTCTTCTGGCCAAGTTGCCATTGCCACGGCAGCAAAATGTGCATTACTAGCAACAATTAGTGCTGATATTGGTAGTTTTATGATTCTTTCCTAGGTCACGCACTCTATTAACTATATTTAGCACTGTCATGTTGTATTTGTCGTGGAGTAAGGTCACTTTTCTTTGACAAGATAATGAAATGATGTCATAACTCATGTTAAACTAGTTTTGTTTGCTCCATCAGAAAACAAACGATTAGTTGCCTTCAAAATACCCACTTTTTCTTTGCAATCATTAGTATTCTGCTGCGGGTGCTTGGCTTCTCTGGAAGCACAGGAATGTCGGGGTCTTTGAACATATACCAGTCCAAATTTGAACCTGCTAGTGAAGTTCTTTAAGGATGAATTTCATCTTTGGTGCCTCGCAGGTGCAAAGGGGCTACAGGCCCTAGATCAAGGAACAATCAGGCAGTTAGGTGCTAGGTTGTGTTCTGGGTCAAGTTCCTTTGTTTCCTGTCTTTAGTTACAACCTACTTTGTATCATAACCCCTCACAGCTCGATCTGCAGTGATGTGGTGAACTATGTAAGGGCTGGTTTTACTCTCTTAATACAACGATACCTAGCTCTCATGCATATTCGAGAAAAAAATTATTAGTATTCTGATGTTTGGGCCTCGTTTTGTTGGCCAAGCTGCGACACTCGTTGCTCGAATAGGATAAACTCAAATTTTTTCCTACAAAAACATTATAAAGTTGAAAGTTGCCTAGAGGAGGGGGGGAGGGTGAATAGGCAATCTAGATAAAAACCCGAAAATCACAACACTTAAAACAAACGGTCAAATTCGCCCTCGACGGAACTTTGGTCGGGGTTGAGGGGAAAAACCTAGGGATTGACAAACGAGAAGGAAACTCACGATTCCACTTGAATGGAAACCTCCTTTGACCTCTTGAGACTCGTTGTACCTGCAGGAATTCAATAGACACACAACACACAAGTAGATCGGGTGATAAACACCCAAATGAAAAACAAACAAGCACACAAGAACACGAGCAAGAGAGACACGAGGATTTTTCATCGAAATTCGGACCCCTCACAAAAAGGTTCCTACGTCTCCGTTGAGGAGCTCACAAAGAGCCGGGTCTCTTTCAACCCTAATCCTCCCAAGTGACCACAAAGGTCAAACTTGGTTTTCTTCTTCTTCCTTCGATTCTTTTTCTTACGGAGGCGAATCACAACCTTCATAAACTTCCCAAGGCTCACCACAAGCTTGGGAGTTCTAGGGTAACACCTAGCCAATCTAGGAGAACGAATCTCCAAGAGTAACAAGTGAAAACGAGATTAGTTGCTACGGAAAGATGTGCTCTAGGTTGGGATGATGCTATCAAGCTTAGAAACAAAATTGGAGCTCTCTCAAATGGCCTTGGATCTCAAAGGAAATGGAAGGGAGTGGGAGAGAGAGCTTAAGCAAGATTTGTAAGTTTAAAAGCACCAAGCAACTTTGCTCACGGGTTGGTCAAGGCTATATATAGAGAGGGCTCTCAAAGAGCCGTTGCTAGGTCAATAATTGACCCGACGGAACTTCCGTCACCCCATAAAGTCAAATGCGAAAGATGCCGGGACGGAACTTCCGTCGAGTTGGGATTTCCGTCCCAAGCTCTTCGGAATTGACGGAACTTCGTCGCCCACGACAAAACTTCCGTCGGTAGAGATTTGAACCGAGAAAACTCCCGAGACGGAACTTCCGTCCGCTTTGGCGCTTCCATGCCAAACTCTCTCGGAATTGACGGAACTTCCGTCCTAGGCGATGGAAAGTGGAATTGGTTGGCTTTTTTTATCTTTGGATTTTGGTATTTTGGGTTCTAAGATGTTTGAGGGTAGCTAGAGCACATTCTTCCCTCCACGTAAGATCGTTTCACCCCTCTTAATAGTTTGACACACCTATACTCAAAAAGCTACAAATCTAAACTTGAGGCCCTTGCTTTTGAGTACTTTGATCACTTTGGAATGAGGGGTGTACTTTCTCACATTATGGGTATGTTTCATTGATATCCTGCACATACACTCAATAACACATTAGAGTTTTTAATTCTTTGTCATTTATCACCAAAATCCACTAGAGGGCCTAGTTGCATTTTCAAAAAGTATAATCGTATCATAACATTTAGTTACATTATGCTCTGAAATAATTGTGTTGGGTCATGGACATGTTCTATCTAAATTAAAAGAATTGTAATAAATTTCCATTTGGATATTCGACAGTGAACAACTTGAACGAAATGTCATTATGTCTAGATTTGCTATAGTTCATACATGAGGATTAAAACTTTCAGTAACATGCGGTTGACTTCTTCCAATGTCACCGTAGCACTCTCAAGCCCATGTGGCCGTACCGTTCCACGCAGATGGATCGGATGCATTGATCTGAGATCTGAAATTCTGAATTACCCCAATCATTAGCGCAAGGCAATCCTAGCGTATCTGAAAACAACCCCACGCTGACGCTGTATTCTATACTCATAGCACCGAAACGATGATCTGAGCAATATTCACAAGTACGAGGTGGTTTATGAAAAAACGTCCATCGGATAATAATGGGCATGTGCCTTGGAATCCCCGTGAGACAAGCCTGGAAATCGATGAGAGGCAGGCAGGAACAGGGTCGGGTACAAAGGACAGCTGTTGGCTTATTCGATACACGTAATTGTTGGAAATATAAAAGAACAAAATAATAGAGCTGGAGGAGCATAGTTGCAGTAATAAACAAACAAAAGCAAAAGAACATAAAAAATCTTGTGATGTCCCGCCATTTTTTCCTCGTTGTTATTACTAACCAGGATTTCCCCTTTGCCAACGACCAGGATATTTCTGATAGATCTACTTAAGTTAATATGAGTGGACCCAATATTTCTCGCTCGATCTAGAGCTCCATTTAGGGTCTGTTTGATAGAGCTTCAACTCATAAAAAAATAGCTTCGATTCGGATTATCAGTCAAAACAACTTTTTTGACTTATTACAACTTATGCGATCAAACCGTTTGGCAAAACAGACTTATCCTATCTGTTCGGAAATAAAGTTGTGAGTGTGAGCTGTGAAAAGCTGCTATTTTCAGCTTCACGATTCTAGTACAAAAATGAAAACAACATACAACAGCTTATGCCCAAAAACACTTCTTTCAACTTACTCTTTGGTACAGACTTGACCTATAATCTGAAGTTGAAGCTCGCTAGTGAAGTTGTATCAAAAGGACCCTTAGTCGTCAAGCTATACAAGTGTCTCATCAACTTCCACCCAACAAATAAAATGCATCAGTATAATATTCTTTTTCCTCTTCAAGCTCAAACAAATTTTAACTATAATATTTTCATTATCAGAATATTTTTTGCAAATGAAAAGATTAAAATAGTAATAAAAGCTCTAACATGTCTAGGGTTGCTTTCAACCTCTATTTTCCCGTGGTGGTTTGAAGGCAACCAAGATTTTTTTTTCTGTCATTTTTCCTTTTACTCTAATATAGCACATCATCACGGAAATTCATGATTATGGTCTCGCAACTTCAATCTAATGGTTAATGTCACAAAATTCAACATTATTGAGTAAACATCCTAACTCATGAACGGTTTTTTATTGTCTCAAACTCCAAATGTACTTTTTTTCTCGAGAATGTGATTGAGGGGTTCCATTATGGAAGTGACTAAGCACAAGTTTCATTAAGAGGAAGTTTCATTATAGAAGTGACTAAGGCCAAGTTTCATTAAGAGGAAGACAAATTACACGCGATCACACCATCAACTTTAGCAAATCCAAGCCCATTGATAGGTTCATAGGGCTACTACTCCTTAGTTTTAGCTAACCTAAGCCTATTGACAAGTTCATAGGGCTACTACTCACGGAGGAGAATAAACGACCAACGACCAAACATACAAAATGAAGTACACGCAACACGATACATGAACTACGTCCAACAAGCACAAATGATGTCACCTCCCAAAATTTCACTTTTGAAATGTTCTCTAACCAAATTCCTTATTTTCCCAAAAAAAACCTAAATTATTTGAATTTTATAAATTAACCAATGGTTTGTTTAATTATAGTGTTTTATTTAATAAATGCAATCGATATGTGAAAATTGTTTATTGAGTAAATATATTTGATTTGTCAAAATGGTTTATTGAATAAATGCCTTTGATTTATGAAGCATAGTTTATTTTATAAATAAAGGGCGAGCCTGGTGCAACGGTAGAGCATACCGTCTCGTAGCCAATAGGTCCCGGGTTCGAGCCGCGGTCTCCCCGCATTGCACAAGCGGGGGTAAGGCATGATACCCTTCCCCGCATCCCGCATAGTGTGGGAGCTCTCATCAATGGGTACGACCTTTTTAGTTTATTTTATAAATAAATACTTGTGATTTATGAAAATGGTTTATTTAATATATGAATATTTTGTTTTGGAGTATGGAACCATTTCCAAGAAATAAAATGGGTTTTCTTTATTTTGAAGAATTTTGGTTCTAAAGACCATTTATGAATTATTTGTGCAAATTCTATTACATTCTAAGGTTAATTAATTATTATAGGTTATTTATATTGTTTGTTGCAATCATGCTTGAAATAGTTTGCATTAGGTTTTTTTTAGTGGAAAATGTATTTAAAGCCTCGATTAGAAGTCGATTTAGAATAGTATAGAAAATAGAATAGGAAAGAGAAGAGAAATAGAAAAAGAACCCAACCCCTTGGGACTAAACCCAACGTCGCCAAGCCTACCACTCCCTCTCTCTCTCCCTTATTTCTTTACCTATGCAACCCCCTAGCCCACACAAGGACCCGCCCCCAACCCTAACCGCGTCGCACCGCCATCGCCACCGGTGATCCTCGATGTGCGCGTCGATTCACCCTAGGGCTCTGCGCCTATAAAAGGCGTACTCGGAGGCCCCCGCTCCCCTCTCCCAGCCCAAAGCCGCCCCGCGCCCCCACACGGCTCGTCGCCGCACCTTGCCACCGCGTGTCGTGCACGGTGCCACCCTCGCCATTGATGACGGCTCGAGCTCGTCACCGCCATAATGAAGCGAGTCCCGGATCGCCTCGGCCCTACGACGACCTTCGTAATCGTGACACCCCTACCTTGCAAAGCAAGAGGGATTGTCGCACAGGACCGCCTCGGGAGACATCCGACGAAGCGGACGTCATAGCATATACACAAATGATACATTCACCATTTACAAAGACATATTTAGTGTACATGAGTAGAACATTTTACATATGCTCTTCAAGTGTTACAATACATAGAGTTCAAATTCTGATTTTTACATCTATTTAGTATATATGCGGAATCATAAATTAATCTCGACGATAGTTGCCTAAAATACAACACATCAAGCCCATAGATGTGCCCATTCTTCTCAACAGCTCACCCGCACAAAAATGTTAACAACAAAGCCCCGAGTATCTAATATACTCCGCAAGTCTTACCCGACGAAAGTGGTTTCTAAAACCGACTCCTAGCATGCAGGGGCTGACCGGGTTTGCTGGAATTAAATTGCAAAAACAGCACCTACATTAATTTCTAATTCCAACTTTTAGCCATATTAAAAGGGTTATGACATGAATATAAAATTTAGTGAGCAAGACCTAGCAATACAAGGTTGCAAAGCAATATTAAACTACTTCAAATCAGCAAATATATCATCATGTTCACTTCTTACTACGATGCGATCTGCTCGAGACAAGAGGTACTCAATAACCGCGAGGGACGGCGATATATATCGATTTACATCCTGCAGGAGAAACCCAAGTACACGACATAAGCATCATTTAAGAACACGTATGGCCACCGTTCGCGAGATCACTATAGGGCCGATACGACTCCCACCTCTCCCAAGTAATACGTCCCCACATGCGATGCCTACGGCGGAGCCATCCAAGGGTAGACCGCGTACTCGTCCAACCACATGACCCGGGATGCCACCATCAATCAAAATCTCAAAAGAATGGCGGGGTACCGTCCAACCCTACGGTTCTCAAGCTACTAGGTTTCCCAGCACCCATAATAAAGGTATGCACTTGGTACACAACACGGTCCTCAACCGACACGCACGGGGCTATGACGAACATAGGCGAACCTTGCCACCGCATCCTACACATACATTTCCCCGTACGAGTCTCAATTTCATAAATATCATGTGAAAGATAACAAGTGGATAAACTTATACCGAGAGGTCTCCGTACCGCTCGGTGTTGCTACCGATGACTCCTTACTAAGCATAGCATTTCTAACGAAAAAGGATTATACCTATCCAATGAGGCCATAGGCATCAAGGGATAAATAATGCAACTACGGTTACGATCAACTCCTGAACTTAAATGCACAATACATGACACCATCACATGTAAAGTAAAGCAAAACTTTTAAAAGCGTGGGTTATGCACCGGGGCTTGCCTTGAGGTCTGTTTCGAAGTTAGTATCCACAACGGTGTTCATCTCAACATCGATCTCCACGGGGTTGCCTTCCTCGGTCTCGGGTCCTAGATGAATGTGTGACATCCCCTCCGGGACAACCAGGAATAGGAACAGAGGGACACTCGACGAAACGAGTTACAACGAGTGTATCATCTCATACAAGCCGAATATATACATCATGGTATAATACAAACAAGTTTTCGAAACACAAACATTCGTGCAACGGAAAACATAACATTATTGAAGGTTAACATCCTACGAGTATTGCAGCGGAAACTTGTTCTTTATACAACAAAAGACTATCAACGTTTAACGTGATGTACCGAGCCCATCGTACACCACGGTCCTTCCTCTTCACGGCGTGGAGATACGTTCCCATTGGAGGGACCCTCCCTCCGGGCATTGCTCCTCTTCCGGGAAGCTACCATATAAGTCGTGAAAGTACGACTCATTCCCCGAAAGATAACGAACAAACCCCGAGTATTCTAATACTCAGCAAGACCGACCCGTCAAAGTGGCACGCTAAGGCCGACGCCTAGTATGCAAAGGCTTTCCGGTCGTGGGGTTTACTCCTTTGCGAAAACAGACATTAAAGGGTGGATCCTTACTTTCAACGTTTTAGCTCAACATTAAGTTCTTTAGCTTCTAGGTTTGCAGTCTATAACTATTGCAAACAAGTTTTCAAAACAAGATCGGAATAAATCATTATTCCCTTCATTTCTCAACCTCATCATCCATGTTGATTAACTACGATGTGACGAGCTAAACAAGCGGTACTCATTACTGCGAGGGACGACGATTCGAATCGATTTTATACCAGCTGGCAAAACCCGACTACACGACGTATACGCACCACACTAGTCGTACACGACAACTTTTCCCGCTAGCACCTGCGGAAGACTAGCCATTTCCAAACTCCCCGGAATATGGCGACTCCACGACTTCCCTCGTGGCCGACCCATTTCCCTCCCGTGAGACTCACCTCTCACTAACGACCGATAAAAGAGAGTTGGCTACGCTACATCTCCGGGGCGGTAGGGTACATCAGCTTGCTCGGGCCCATGATACCAAGCATGTAGTACGGTACGTTCAAACTTGTTCAACTAAGCCGACAACGGTACGGTCCTTGACCGACACGGACGGGGCTACCACCTTGCAAGACCTCATCTCCGTCTTGCCCTTTCTCCTACGGGGCCCGTCCGGTCTCAACTTCATTAATACTCTCTTCATCTTAGTGTCAACATATCAACCCTTAAAGCCTCCATGCTTTAAGATCCCTAAAATATCTACCGTTGTGACTATGAATTAAGCCTAGCTTCTATTGAGCTATCCGTACAGTATAGTATAAACAAATGGAAACCTATCTCGAGTGCATCTAGGGTATCAACGATTCCTTAGCACTTAATGCACAAACATAACTTAACTATGTGATAAAATAAAATATTTAAAAACATAGGTAGGATGCACCGGGCTTGCCCGGATACGAGTCGGGGTTAGCTTCCTCGGCGTGTGGATCGACTTCAAGATTCCCTTCGCCTACCTCGACCTCGGGTGGAACCTCGATCACCTCGGAACCTAGGTCGACCAACAATGCGTCGCGAATCACAACCATGCATGCATGAATGAATATGATATGATCATGCAAAGGTTTTATTAATTATGTTCCGCCACTAATGATTAATGATTAATTATGTTCAGTAATTAAAAACAATAATTAACAATTAATAATTCATCATATTTGTTAATTAACAATTTTATAATTAAGCATGTTCATTACTCAATAATTAACAATTGATTATGCTCATTAATTAATGCTTAATCATGGTTATTACTTAATAATTAATCATGTTCCTTAATTAATAATTAATTATGTTCATTAGTTACCAATTACTTAGGTTCATTGATTAATAATGAATCTTGTTTATTAATCAATAATTAATCATTACTTAAATGACACGTGATAATACATAGGATAATAAATTGGAAGGACATGATAATGTTTAAGTTTAATTTTGAAAAAATATTTTTCATAATTACTTTCGTCTGCAGATATCTCCTTCATTTAATTAATTTCTTTTCTTATATTAAACATTTAATTAGCATAAAATAATAACTTCTATTAATCAAAGAATGTGATTAATTATCATCTATGAAATAAAAATGCTCAAAATAGATATTTTATTTCATAAATAGATATATCTTATTTTTTGAGTCTAACAAAATTGGTTTTGCATTTTTTCGATTTTTATTGAATTTTATATGAATTTTCAAAATTTGAAATCTATTCTCGTGCCACACCCGGGTCACGGGGTTTGGCCACACGGGATCTCGCGTAGCCACACGCGATCCCGCGCGTGTGGCTCGCGGTGTGGCACCACCGCGGCGGTGAGCTCACGGCGGCGCGGCCACCGGAGACGGCCGGGGTGCTCCAAAACTCGCCGTGAAGCTTCCTAAATGGTCTACGCGACTTGGCGAACTCCATGGAGTGGATGAACTAACATGAGCTTGCCTCGGAGCACGCCGGCGGCGAGGTGCGCGCACGACGGAGCTCCGGCACGGCCAAGGCTCGCCGCGGCTGCCCAAAAATTGGGGAAACTATCGCGGAAATCTTCTACGAGTATAACCAAGCTCGTCGCGAGGTCCTAGAAGCATGAGCATGGCCGGGAGGTAGGGCTCACCGTGAGCGTTGCGGACGACGGCGACCGGACGTGGAGAAGATGGCCAAATTGGTGGTGACCTGCGGAAGAAACTCAATAAGAAGTTGCTCAAAAGGAAGAGCATCTAGTTGCGCATCAACCGAGAGAAGAAAAGAGCAAGGATGGCTCACCACAGCTCACGGAATTGAGGAGGCGGCGAAAGAACGACGGTGAGGTGCCGTTGGGGAGAATGAGCTTGCCACGACGGAGCAAAGCAGCTCAAGCTAATTGGTGACCTGGAGAAGCTTCGGGGGCGGGGTGCGAAGCTTTTGGCAGCGGTGGCTTGGGTGGAAGGTGACCGGAGCGGCCCGGCAACGAGCTCCGGAGGCGGCGGTGAAGTGGTGAGGTGGGGAGGAAAATGAGGAAGAGGAGGGAGAAGATAGGTCGGGCGGGGCCTTTATCCTCGCCGGAGGCGGCAACGAGCAAGCGGTTGCGTGGCCTCGAGCAGCTGCGTGGCCGGGGTGGCGTGGCGGCCCGGCCGGAAGGCGGTGCGGCCAGCGCGGCGCCGAGATGCGGGAGAGAGAGGAGAGAAAGAAGAGAGGTCGGCGCCGGGGCCGATCTTGGTCGTTTTGCAAAAAGACCCCCGAGCTTTCGCGTAATTAAAAACTAGCCTTCCCGTGCTCAAAAAATTCCCAAAAAAATACAGGGGTGTAAATGAAAGTATTTTAAACCTTTTTCCTATTAAGTCCAGGTTAAGATTCCAATTTATTTTTGGATTAAAAATTCATAGATAATTTAACAAAAGAAGCTTTGTTTATTTCTTGTAAATATTTTTACAAGACAAAATAATTTCAGGGGACTTTTATAATCCTTTATTTATGATGTTTAAGCAGTAGAAAATGTTAAACACATTATTTACTCTTATTTGAATTCCTTTTAAGCATTTACTTTAATCTTGAGTGTCGGTGTTCGAACCAACGACTGTAGAATTTGTCCCGGGATTGCGCGTTTTAGGCCGGATGGTGCACAAGGGAAGACACGAAGGATTTAGGCTGGTTCGGGAAAGCTCCCTACGTCCAGCGCGGGGGGGGTCTCACGGCGTCGTGTTCCTTGCGCCAAGATGAAAATGCGAATACGGGAGTGGTGGGAGAGGAGCGTGCTCCAAGTCCCGTGCGAAGACGTGTTGTGTTGAAGATTATTGTCTCTCCCCGTGCATAGAAGAGTTTCACCCCTTTATAGTCATAGGGGTGGGACCCAAGTTACAAGAGAGAGAGAGAGAGAAGAGAGGGATGGTCGAGCTTCGGCGTTATCCAATCGGCTTCCTTGTCGTACGTTCCGTCGGGGTTGATCGGGCGGTCGCGTCGTTCCTGTAGCGACGAGCGTCAAGGTGGAGTGTCCCGCAATCGGGGGAGCCGCGGGCGGTGCTGTTCGCAGAGTGGTTGGATTTGGACATGCCATACCCGTCCTTTTCCGTCGGGCGTGATGATGCTTCGGATACGGTCGAGGTACGGGGAGCGGCTGTCTTTGCGAGTCGAGCTTGGAGGGGAAGGTCGTGCGAGACGGGGCGTGACGGGGAATCGTACGTTCGTACGTTAACGGGCAGCGGCTCCTCCCGGAGCCTGCGGTGCACGCCAACTCCTGCCAATCCACAGGAACGGGACGTCCCATCGGCGTGCCCCGACGGGAGCGGTGGCGGCAGGAGGGATGGGCTCGAGCTTCCCTCCAATGATTCCCGAGCCGAGCCCACGTGGGCGCCGAGGCGGTTGGAATTAAATGCGGTTGGTGGTCGAGTCATGAGGACAAGTGTGAGAGACGCCAAGGTCGTGCGGGACGGAACCCTTCGACCAAGACGCCAAGGTCGTGCGGGACGGAACCCCTCGACCAAGATGCCAAGGTCGTTTCCTGGTCAGCCCATACGGACGTGGGCCAGCCCTCGGTGATGACGTGGTCGTGTTAACCCTCCGTTGGGTAGGTCCGGACGCCGCCACGTGGCAGCGTTAATCTTTTCCCCTAACGGTAGCCCCGAGCCCCCGGGTGAGTCAAGGACTCGTCCGGGGATCTTTACGAGAGGTAGGGGTCGTCCTCATGTGCTCCTCGTGAGAGGTGTTTTCTCCACCGGGTGCGCGCGAGCGCGTCCGGTGGACGGTAGCTCCCGAGCCGGGGGATAAGTCGTGGACTTATGCCTTGGCCGAGACGCTTTATCGTGATGCGATCCCGCCGTTGGACCTCGTATTCGCGATGCCGGTCCCCGAGCCTTCCGCGCGTTGCGAACGGCCGATCGAGAGATGTTTCGTCTTTGGTCGTTTTCCCCGTCCGCGTCGCGTTCGTACGACGGAGGGTGGAGCAGATCCATGATTCGCCCGGAAGGGCCGGCACGCGGGGCTTGGGGAGCTCGATAACGGGAAAAGTTCGAGCGGAGTTGCGGTTTCTCGTCGGAGAGATTCCGTCGGGCCCGGCGGGGGACAACTCCATGAATCCGTGCGGTCACCTTCGATTGGGACCCAAAACCGTTCGATGGGTTTCGGGGCTCGATGCCTCTCTACGATGAGATTCCCCTTAGTCGAGGTTGACCGGGACTCGAACGTGTTAGTCGATGCCCGTTGCGCTTGCGTGCGTGGGTCGCGGCCGCTAGGCGGGCCCATCGACGTCACTCCCCGGCTCGGGAAATATTTGCTCGAGGCGGGCTGTCGAACCCTTCGGTCGGGCCGGCCTTCGAACCTCGGCGAGGGTGGGGCCGTCGAGACGGTTTTCAGCCTCTTATCCCCTCTTACCTTCGAGGTCGAGCCTCGGTCGGTCGAGCCCCGAGGTCGAGCGCTCGACCTTGGCGGAAGTCGAGTAGAGGTCGAACCGCCCCTCGGGGTGTGTGCCCTTTCCCGTCTCCGCATGCGGGTGAGAGAATACGAAAGGACAGAAAGCATAGAGAGGAGCGTGGGATTTTCACCGTCTCGGCTTCCATGGTTCGGGGATCGAGGCGGGCCCTTATCCGTCGGTGGCGCGTAGTGGCGGGCCCGCGCAGCACGGGGTCGGTTTCCTCTTGGTAGTGGTGGGACCTGCGCAGTTAGTACGGGCGGCCGGGCGCATGCCTGCGGCGGCGGCGTGGGAATCGGGAGGAGGGAGATTTAAGAAAATTTACCGGGGTAGTGGCGATCGTGGGGCCCGTTGTAGAATCAAAGGGTCGCGACTGTCCAATGCAGCTCCCTATTTAAGCCTTCGCCCACCGGGTCCCTTGGCTCACACACGCCGTCGCCTTCCACGCCTTCGCCTTCCTTCCCCTAGCTCTCGTTCTCCTTGCCTCGGCCTCTGCTCTCCGAGTTCCCGAGCCTTTTCTCCTTCTCCTCCGCCATGTCGACTTGGACTCGATCCACGACGACGAGGGCTGTGCTCGACCGCCTGATGACGCAAGGCTCGCTGCGCGAGCGCGGTCCCAACCGATGGTGGATGCTCCCGGCAACGAGTCCCATCCGCAGCCTCCCCAAGGCTACGTGGTCTCGTTCTCGCATTTCCATGAGCGCGGCCCGGGGACGCCGGGGAACGACTTCCTGCGGGCACCGATGTTCTAGAACCATCCGGAGCTCCGAGCATCCGAACCCCAACGGGATTCAGCGAGTTGAGCACCTTCGTCGCTCTCTGCGAGGGTTTCCGAGGGATGGAGCCCGACCTTGACCTCTGGCGGTACTTCTTCCGCATTAACCTCCATCGAGAGGAGGAAAAAAAATTCCAGAGGCGAGGACGTTCCCGCGCACGTCGGCTGCGCGGGGATCGTGATGAAGAGGGACCGTGGTAGAGACTACATCACGGTGACCACCCCTTCGTCGAACCAAGGGTGGCACCCGAAGTGGTTCTACCTTCGGCGGGACCCGGGGCATCCGTTCCGGCCTTCGAGGGTCGGGCTTTCGAGGAGGCCCCGGAGGAGTGGAAGTGGGGCTGCCCTCGTGCCGGCCGGCGCAAGGTCGACATGGCCATCGAGGCGATCCGGCACCTGGCCCGGTTCAACGTCGACGCGACGGTGGTGGTGGGCTCCTTCCACAAGCTCAGGTTCGCGCCGCCGATGCGGCGCTCGATGCTAATGCACCGGGTGTCGGGTAACGACCGCGTCGTCCCCGACACCGTGAGGGCGGTGCAGGAGCTCGACGATGGCACCGTCGCTTTGCGCGTTCGGAGCGCGCCGGGAACGGCCGCGCGCCCTGGCCTGTCCGGGGGCCCCTCCCATGAAGCCGCACCCGGACGCCCTGGATGTGGTAAGTTAATTCGATCTTCGTCGTCCCGAAGTTTATTCGGGTTTTTGTCTTTAGTTTGCTTGCCGACCCATCCTCTTTGTCCCTCGGTCTGCTCGGGTCCCGCTTAGTCGGCACACCGGGCTTCGCCTTCCCGAGGAGGCCGCCCGGCGCGAGGCCAACCGCCTCCACGCCGCGGAGGTGCGAGGCCGAGAGGAAGGCCGCGAGGGACGTGGCCGTGAGGCTGCAGGCTGGAGAAGACGGCATGGGATGTCGAACGCCGGAGGAAGAGGGAGGCCCTGCGGCTTGCGGGGCGGAACCCCGATACGGCGTCTATCGCCTCGACCCCCGAGCCGACGGACTCCGAGGAGGATGGCGGAGCCGGCGAGTTCGAGAGCGACGGGGAGGCCCCGTTCGTCCGCTCCCGCCGAGCCGCCACCTCGGGCCTCGAGTCTTCGGCTCCCTCGACCTCGACCTTCGTGGCCGCCCCCTCGAGTCGATCGGCCCCTCACGGGGGTGAGTCGAGCTCTAGGGCTGGCGAGGCGTCTCGCGCGGGGAAGCCGGGACTACCCTGGACCCCTTTTTTGGGACGGAGGTGGTTGACCTTACGGTAGATCCTTCCGTCGCTGCGAGGGAGGCTGCGGAGATGATCGCCGAGCTAGTCGGAGGCGATACCGATCTTAACCGCGCGCCGCGGCGCCCGGGGAGGGACGGCGGATGGCGTAGATCTGCGATGCCCTCCCCCCACCGCCCCGTAGACGTGGTGCCCGCGCAAGGTTCCGGCGCGGAGACGCTGCGAGCCCAAGAAGTTGGCGGGGGCGTCCCCGAGCGGGCGAAGGGCGGCGCGGAAGACCGATGCGCGCGAAGCGCGCGTCGATGTCTCCGAACCTACCGCGACCGGCGAGACGGTCTCATGGCATGCGGACGCGCATGTCGATGTCCTTGAACCTGCTGCGCCCGGAGGACGGGGTGCCGCGGAGCCCTCCCCGACGGTTGAAGTCCCGGCGGAACCCGTCGAGGGCCATCGCGGCCGGTGGTCGACCCGTCGGTGGCCGCCGGCAAGCGCGTCCGTGAAGACGAGCCCGGCGAGAGCGCTCCCGCGCCCAAGCGGACGGTGCCTCCGTGAAGGAGGGCGACGCCCACGACTTTACGCAAGTCGTTGACGTCCTCGGCGGCGCGAGCCGCTAGGTCGAGGAGGACGGGCGTCGAGGGAGTCGACCGCCATGGTGACGGCGGCGGGAGGTGCGCCGGCGGAGCCCGGCCGTGCCCCGGGCAGCCTGCGGACCGAGAGGTTGTGGAATTTCTTGGCTGGGCTCGCGCCGGCCGTGCCGGCGTTCCTGGCCCGGCTCGAGTCGGAGGCCGGGGAGTTGATGCGGGTGGCCGGCGAGGCTCGCGCCGGTGCGGACGGGGCGCTAGCCCGGGAGGAGGCTCTCCGGGCGGCGAAGGAGGCGGCGGAGCTCGAGGCTGCGGAGGCGCGCCGCTCAAAGGAGGAGGCGCTCGCGGCGCCGGCTAAGGCCGAAGAGGCCACCTCGGCGGCGGAGAAGGTCAAGGCGGCGCTCCAAACGGAGCGGGAGGCGAGGCGGAAGGCCGAGGCCGCGGCGGAGGTCTCCCACCGGACCGCGTCCGGATACCTCCGCGAGCTCCGGGAGCGGCGGGCCGAGAAGGAGGGTAGGTGCTCCGAGCCCTTCCTTCTTGACCATAATCGGGTCCCTTAGTCGCTTCCTCGACTACTCGAGCCCGGGTTTCGAAGTTCGTTTCCTTTGCGGGGCTGGAGCAAAGGCCGGCCACGGCGGAGGCGTCGCGGAGGGAGCTCGATGCTGCCCTGGACCGCGTGTTCGTCGAAGTGGAGGTCGAGCGGAACGTCGAGGCCGCTCTGCGGGAGCGGATTGGCGCGGTGGTTCGAGGAGCTAGGCGCTCCGCCGTGCGAGCGACCTTTACGGTGCTGGCATCCCACTACGAAGACCTCGACTTCGGGGCCTTCGACACCGGACTCGTCCCCAGCCTCGCTGGCGCCGAGCTGGAGTTGCTGAAGGTCGAGACGTGCGCACCCGCCGATGCTCCGGCTGCAAAGCTCGAGGAGGAGCCCCTCCCCAAGTCGTAGAAAGTTTAGGGAATTAGTTTTTCGTTTTTTGTTTTGTTAAGAACAAAGGGGCGTGGTTCCCCGCTTGTAAATAACTTTAAGTTTTATTAAATCGTTCTGCGCTTGACCTCTCGAGGTCTCGCTCTTTATCAAGTAATTTTAAGTAGAACTTGAATATGTTTTGGCCTTTTCATCTTGTCTCGTTGAGTCATAAAGCTTGAGCCGACGAGCCTCGTTGAACTTAGTCGTATTTGGTGAGCGTTCGCTAGGGCCGCTGGGGCACTCGAGCTTCAGCCTTCCGACCGGTTTAGATTTCGAATTCAAGGCCAAGCGAAACTTAGCAAATTTGTTCGCGAAAAAAGAGCTAAGTGTAGGCGATTTTTGTTTTTGAAAAATCGTGGTTTCGCCCGCCTTCCGGCCCCGAGTGAGGCTCGACCTCGCAGCGGAGGTCAAGGGTCACCGTACTTGGCGGGCGATCGCTTAAAGAGTAAAGGAACAAATGCGAACTTAGGGATAGAACTTACGTAGCTGCGAAATGTTCCGGGCGTTGGTTAGTTCTCGACCTTCCACCGTCTTGAGCTTGTAGGAGCCGGGTCCGATGACGCGCGCAACGATGTAAGGTCCCTCCCATGGAGGGGATAGCTTGTGACGATCCTTGTTGCTCTGCACTCTACACAGCACCATGTCTCCGATGTTGAACCCTCGGCTCTTGACGTTGCGATCGTGGTACCGTCGGAGCGCTTGTTGGTACTTAGCGAGAATGCAAGAGCGCGAGCATCGCGCGCTTCATCGAGCTGGTCCGCTGCGTCGTCGAGGGCCATCTGGTTCCCTTGTTCGTTGAAGGCGCGAACCCTTGGAGCGCCATAGTCGAGGTCGGTTGGCGGGACCGCCTCGATCCGTAGACCATGAAGAACGGCGTGTAGCCGGTCGCTCGACTCGGAGTCGTTCGAAGACTCCGGAGGACGGCCGGTAGTTTGGCTGCCCAACGACCGCTGAAACGTTTCAAGCGGTCATAAATGCGTGGCTTGAGCCCTTGCGGGATCATGCCGTTGGCCCGCTCGACCTGCCCATTGGTCTCGGGGTGAGCCACGGCTGCCCAATCCACTCGAATGTAGTAGTCGTCGCAGAACGTGAGGAACTTCTTCCCCGTGAACTGTGTGCCGTTGTCCGTGATGATCGAGTTGGGGACGCCAAAACGATGGACAATGTCGAGGAAGAACTCGACCGCCTCCTCGGAGCGGATCTTGCCGATGGCTCGAGCTTCGATCCACTTTGTGAACTTGTCGACCGCGACGAGCAAGTGGGTGAAGCCCCGGGCGCTTTTTCGGAGGGCCGACCAAGTCTAAACCCCGGACCGCGAAAGGCCAAGTGGCGGGTATAGTTTGGAGGGCTTGAGCGGGCTGGTGCGTACTGTCGAGCAAAGTGCGGCAACCTTTGCATTGGCGGACGATGCGGGTCGCATCCGCCACGGCGGTTGGCCGATAGAAGCCTTGTCGAAAGGCATTGCCCACGAGGGTCCGCGGCGCGGCGTGGTGGCCGCAAACGCCCGCGTGTATGTCGTCGAGGAGTCGTGCACCTTCCTCGATCGGGATGCATCGCTGCAGGACCCTCGACACACTATGCTTGTAAAGCTCGCCATCGACCAAGACAAAGGACTTAGAGCGTCCGTGCGGACGTCTCGCCTCGGTCCGGTCGGCCGGGAGTTTGCCGTGGAGGAGGTACTCGATGTACGGCGTTCTCCAATCGGCTGGGCTGTGGCGCGGCGACCGCCGGCGCGTCGATCTCCATGACCTCCCCGGTCGCCGGTGGAGGTCCAGCCCCCGAGGCCTTGTCTTGGCTCGGGTGTTCCTTCGAGTCGAGGTTGGCGCCGGGGAAGCCTCCGGACCCACCTCGACAGATTTTTCCTCACTGCTAGGAGAGACGGGAGGTCGTACCGACGGTTGGAGCCGGTCGTGGGCGAAGATGCCCGTCGGGACCGGCTCCCTACTAGACGCCATTTTGGCGAGCGAGTCCGCCGCCTCGTTAAGTCGTTGGGGGATGTGCTTAAGCTCAAGCCCATCGAACTTCTCCTCGAGCTTCCGCACCTCTTGGTGATAGAGCATTAGCGTGTCATTTCGACGGCTCGACTCTTTCATGACTTGGTCGACGACGAGTTGGGAATCCCCGCGGACCTCGAGTCGCCGGATCCGGAGCTCAATGGCTATCTTAAGACCATTCACTAAGGCTTCTTATTCGACCACGTTATTCGAAGCCGGAAAGTGTAACCGAATAGCGTACCTCATGTGCACTCCCGGGGGAGACAAAGACGAGTCCAACGCCGGCTCCTTGGCGCATTAATGACCCGTCGAAGTACATGACCCAATACTCTTGGTTCACCGGCGCCGATGGCAGGCTGGGTCTCCGTCCACTCCGAGATGAAGTCGACTAGTACTCGGGACTTTATCGCCGTGCGGGGCGCGTAAGTGATGTCGTGCCCCATCGGCTCAAGAGCCCACTTGGCGACCTTGCCCGTCGACTCCCTGTTTTCAATGATGTCGCGCGAGAGGTAAGAAGCTCACCACGGTTATCGAGTGTGAGTCGAAGTAGTGGTGTAGCTTGCGTCCGGCGACCATCGGGCGTAGAGGATCTTGAGCACTCGTAGGTATCGAGTTTTCGAGTCGGAGAGCACTTCGCCGACGTAGTAGACGGGCGCTGCACTTTGAGCGCATGGCCCTCTTCCTCGCGCTCGACTAAGACGGCGGCGCGACGACCTGTGTGGTCGCCGCGACGTAAAGCAGGAGTTGTTCCCCCGGGAGTGGGGGAGTCAAGACCGGAGGGTTAGCCGAGGATGCGCTTCACTTCGTCGAGCGCGACCTGCGCTTCCCGGGTCCACTCGAAGCGCTCGGACTTCTTGAGGAGCTTGTAGAGCGGCAACGCCCTTTCTCCGAGTCACGAGATGAAACGGCTTAGCGCCACCGGGCATCCCGTGAGCCGTTGCACCCCTTTGATGTTACGGATCGGACCCATGCGCTCGATGGCGGTGATCTTCTCCGGGTTTGCCTCGATGCCTCGCTCCGAAACGACGAATCCCAATAACATCCCTCGAGGGACCCCGAAGACGTAGTTCTCGGGGTTGAGCTTAACGCCGTTCTCGCGCAGCTTGGCAAACACACGCTCGAGGTCGACCACGAGCTGGTCGGCCTTTTTGGATTTGACGACAATGTCGTCCACGTAGGCTTCGACGATATCTTCGATGAGATAGTCGAAACATTTACGGATGAGCCTGCGGTACGTGGCACCGGCGTTCTTGAGTCCGAACGGCATCGTCGTGTAGCAGTACTAGCCGAAGGGCGTGATGAAGGAGGTAGCGAGTTGGTCGGATTCGTCGAGCGCTATCCGATGGTACCGGAGTACGCGTCTAGAAAGCGAGAGGGTTTCGCACCCGGAGGTCGAGTCGACTATTTGGTCAATGCGCGGTAAAGGAAAAGGGTCCTTAGGACAAGCCTTATTCGGGCTAGTATAGTCAACGCACATTCTCCATTTCCCATTCCTTGATAAACCCGGCAGCCAAAAGCTTCGCGATCTCCTCCCCGATCGCCCTGCGCTTCTCCTCGTCGAAGCGGCGCGGCGTTGCTTCACCGGCTTGGAGCCCGGCACGATGTGCAAGGAGTGCTCGGCGACTTCCCTCGGGATTCCTGGCATGTCCGAGGGCTTCCACGCGAAGACGTCGGCGTTCGCGCGGAGGAAGTCGACGAGCGCGCTTTCCTATTTGGGAGAGAGGGAGGTGCCGATGCGCACCGTTTTCTTCTCGTCCCCATCGAGGTCGAGGGCGACCTCCTTGGTTCCCTCCGCCGGCTCGAAGGAAGCCGCCTTGCGGCTCGGCTGCGGCGGGTCCTCGACCACCTGCTCCCGATGACCGCCGGCTCGGTGGTGGAGGCCAAGTGCGCCGAGGCCGGTCGCGATTGTCGACGTCGCACCGGTAGGCGTGCTTGAAAAGACGCGCCCACGGTGATAACTCCCTTCGGCCCGGGCATCTTGAGCTTCGGGTAGACATAGTTCGGGACGACCGCCGAGGATAGCATGGTAGACCCACGGGAATCCTACCACCTCGAAAGTGAGGGTTTCCGTTCGAAAGTTCGAAGGAGTCCCGAACATGACGGGCGAGTCGATCCGCCCGATGGGGACGGCTTGCGTTCCTGGAACGACGCCATGGAACGGTGAGCCGTTCGGACGAATTTGCGAGCGCTCGACGCCCATAGCGTCCGGGACATTGGCGTACGGGATGTTGAGGCCACTGCCCCCGTCCATCAACACCTTGGAAAGGCGTGTCTTGGCGACGATGGGGTCGACCACGACGGGTATCGACCGGCCGCGGGACTCGCGCCGGGTGATCGGCGCGATCGAACGTGATCGGGAGTTCCGACCACTTGAGGTAAGCCGAGGTAGCGGGCTCCACGGCAAAGACCTCGCGACGCTCGAGCTTGGCCGAACGGCGACCCGGACGAGCGTCGGAGCTCGCGAAGATCATAAGGCAGCCCTCCGCCTGAGGGAAGCCCTCCTCGTTTTCCTCGGTCATGCTCGCGGGCGCGCCTTCCTCCCGTGCTGCGTGATGAACTTCTTCATCAACGAGCGGTCCCGCATCAAGTGCTTGACCGGAAACTCGTGGTTGGGGCACGGCCCGTTCCACTTCTTCTCGAAGTGGTCCGGGGGTTTTGTTGGGCTGCTTCGCGCCCTTCTTGTCGGTCGCGGCTACCATGTGGCCATCGGTTGGCCGCGACTTATTCTTTTTCTTGGGCTTGGAGCCGGAAGGCCCCCGCCCGCGTCGCCATCGGTCCTCTCGCCCTTCCCTTTCTCGGGAGGTCGCGGTGGAGGAGTGCCCCGACCGCCTCCTCGCCCGAGGCGTGGCTCGTGGCAATGTCGATCCCGAGCCGTTCGCGGGCAACTCGCCCCGGCTCGTGGACCGAGCCTCGCGGTTTGTTCCGGAGAGGAAGGCCCAAATGACATCCGCGTCCACGACATGGGGCAGCTCGTTGCAACGCCGGAAAAGCGTCGAATGTAGTCCCGGAGCGGCTCGTTCGGCTTCGCCGGCAGTTTTTCAACTCCCAAGGGTTACCCGGGCGGGCGCACGTGGCCCGGAAGTTTCCCACGAAAACCTCTCGCGAGTCGCCCCACGATCGTATCCGGTCCGCGGGCGGATGCTCGAGCCAGGTCCTCGCCGAGTCGGCGAGGTATAGCGGCAGGTTTCGAATGATGGCGAGATCATCATTCGCGCCGCCGGCCTGGCATGCCGGCCGGTAGTCTTCTAGCCGGAGGGAGGGTTTCGACTTCCCTGCGTACTTGGCTACCGTCGTCGGGGACGGAAGCGTGGAGGGAAGGTCGCTCCCCGATAGCGGAGCCGAAGACCCTAGGACCCGGAGGGTCGGGGCTTCGGCTCCGATCATGCTCGACGTCGCCCCGGCCTCCGCGGCGGGGGTTTCGGACGAGGAGCGGGCCTCTATCGTCCCGAACGCGACGGCGTGCGTCCAGGGTCAGCGCGCGTCCCGAGCGGCTCCGATGCGGGAGTGCACCGATTGCCTAGGCTCGGCTCGGCCCGGCCGTGCGGGCTGCCGCACGGAGGCATGCACCGATCCTCCCGCCTGGGAGTCGCGCCGCCGGCGCCGGCGTGCTCGGGCCGACAGCGCGGCGCGTCGGCCGGGAGCTTTCCGCGTGCTGCTCCGCCGCCTTGGCGAGGAGCGCGGCCATCTCCCTTTGCACTCGCTGCTCCTCGGGAGTTGGCTGCACAGGGAGGGTTTTTAGCAACGCGGCCGCCGCAGCCACGTTTTGCCCGGCGCGCGGGAAGTGCTCGGGTCTCGGCCCGAGCATCGTCGGCGATATGCTCGTTGGACATGGAGAGTCCTCGGGCGCGCGTTGCACTCCGCGTGCTGGCGCTGCTGCTGCAACTCCCGTTCTACTGCCGCGGTCTCCTCGTCGAGCCGCGAGGGTCGCCGGGGCGTTGGGCTCGGGCTCGGCTGGTCCCCGGCACTCGGGCGCCCGCTGCCCCGGTGTGCACTACGTTGCACTCGCGAGCGGGGCCGTGGGCCTCATCGCTGCTGCCCTAGTCCGAATCCTCCTCCTCCCGGCGTCGAGGAGGTCGAAGAGGGATTCGGAGGGATGGATTACCATCCCTACGAACTCTGCCTCCGCCGGATTAGCCGCTCCCGGGAGCGCGCTAAGTCGTGTCACGTTCGCGGTGACATGGGTTGCCACCGGGCTCGTGGCGGCTGGCGGCTCGGCGTGTGCGGCGCCCGCTCCGAGGTAGCCACGAAATCAAGACTCCCGAAGCGCACGGTGGTGCCAATAGCCCGAACGAAGGCTCGGAATCAACCATCCGCGCCATGCGGGCCGAGAGAAGCGTGACGAAACGCGCAACGGCCCCTACCGGCGCGCCAACCGTCGGTGTTCGAACCACC